>JAJHJA010000959.1:0-224627 GCA_021202915.1 Heliconius himera
TTCAACGCGAGGTTGTCGGTTCGATGACCACTCCAGGAAATTAAATATTTTATTTTTTTGCTGTGGTGTCGAAGCCAAGTGTGTTAGGTTCCCTCTGCCTACCAATACCAAAAATTATCAAAGTAAACCGTCACAATTTACATACATAGCGCTATATTCCGTATATCAAACATTGCGTATTGAATGGAAAAACTCAACTTCACAATTTGATATATTACCAAAGCAAAGAAATGGAACTATATAATTCCTCTGATCGGGAATTTATTCCTCTGATCGGGAATCTAACTCCCAACTGTCACGCATATAATTAGACACATTTCTACTCCACCACAACGGCCCCAAAACTGACTTAACACATGTAAACTGATTTGGGTCACAAAAACCTTCCTACCACGGTCCAATCGGTCACGACCACGATATAGTTGCGAAAGAGATAAATCTATACCACATTAGTTCACGAAATGGTATTATTGCCTTGAAATTAGCTTTGTGGTCCCTTTAAGGCAAATAATTTAGAACATACAGTACTCGGCCATTGTTATATTAATGTCACGACTTTTGAACTTTTAATAAATATTCATTTAGTATATTGTGGTATCTATTAGTTTTATTTTGTACACGCTTCTAATTTATACTTAACTTTTTATTTAATTATAATATATTTAAGAATCCTGCTAGAATTATTATATTTGTTATTAATCTTTCAAAATCATAATTTGGAGAAATGAATTATATTTAATTCTCAAATGTATCTGGTTCTCTCTTCTTTCCCTATTATATGCGTTGCTTATTAGCCTCACGTTGTATCCCGCACACAGCAGGGTAGGCAGAGGGAACATAGTGTTAATACACCTCCTTTTCCCACTTTCCGCCGAGTTCTGGAGGCATTGCGTGTAGAATGGTTGACCTCAACGCCGCGCTTTGCCTCGATACCAGAGCGAAGAAATAAAAATATAAATATAAGTAAATATTTTATCTCCTCAAGTTGGGATCGAACCCCACAACCAGCCGATTTTACAGTCACACTCAGTGCCCCTGCGCCACGACTGGCCTCAACTTTTATTTTTTTTAATTGCGTAACTATTGAAAGTTTGATCGATGAGTTAAAAAATAAATTAGATACTATTTTCCTATGAATACGTAACAAACAATTAACATTTTAAATTTAAATATATTATAATTTCTAAAAATATATACCTATAGTAAAACTAAGAGCCCGTCGTGGGGACAGCGTTTGACTGTAAAACGTGACGGTTGTGGGTTCGAGAAAATAAATAAGAAATTAGGCGTTCTGCTCACAGCAGGGCAGGCAGAGGGAACCTAATATTGAGATGTTTACTCCGTTCCCGATTGTCCGCAGAGTTCTAAAGGCATTGCTTCGGTTATACCTCAACGCCAGAGCGAAGAAAATGGAAATACTAAATATCCAGTGGGAATTCAAGCCACAACCTGTCGCCTTTACAGTCACACTTTAAAAATTAAGGTTTTCTATAATAAAGTAACAAAAAAACATTAAAGTTCACAAGAACTTGTCAGGCTGGCAACAGAATCGTAGCAATTCACTGAAACCCGTTCACCCGGTGAACGTGGCCGACTCCTTTATTAGCTTTGGCGCAAGCCGAAATAAATAATATGCATATAATAGTCCTTGGCCCGCCCACGTCGTAACTAGAGTACTTATCTAATTTGTACTGTCCGTCTGTACGTACCTTCTGTAAACATGGTTTAGATCATAATAATATTTTTGATATAATAATATAATATGTAAGATATTTTCTTCTCAAAAACATGTTTAATTTTTAAATGTGTATGTGTAATTAGGTATCTATTGTTTTTTTTTTGTTTTTCGGTGTAATGCATATGTTATTGCTCTGGCAACAAGACAAAATGTGGCGCTGAGTGCCGCCACCCAACACGCAATGATTCGAAAATCCGCTAGAAAGTGAGGAATAGAGTATCTTAACACCAGCTTCCATTTACCTACCCTGATATATGTAGAATACGGCGTGGTTCAAAAAAAGTATGGCATAAGTTTAAAAGCCACCTCCATTATATACAAATCTAATTATTTTATTCATAAATTTAGGTGCTTATAGTAATAATAGAAACAGTTGTCGATTAAAACTAGTTTCGTATACAAGAAGTAGTGATAAACATCCTTGAAGAGTGTTAATTTCTAAATTTAATATTGTGTGGTGATTTCCCACGATAGAAATATTATAAATTGTAATCGTTATATGACTAATCGACTCTCGTCTAAGATATCTGCAAGCAACGTTCCATATTGCTCTCGCCAATGCCACATATATATATATATATATATATATATATATATATATATATATATATATATATATATATATATATATATATATATATATATATATATATATATATATATATATATATATATATATATATATATATTTTAAATTAAATTCTATCAATGGGACTCTAAGTTACGAAGAAAATTAAACAGAATACAAAAGAAACTTAATAAAGTTAAACCGACGACAATTATTTAGGTAAGAAGGCACCTATATTGCCATTTTAAAAGTAAGGTCATCTCGATACAACTTTTAGTTTCCGAGAAACTTGTGGACAGACATACTTACAATTTTGTAATTTAGCAAACATGTTTAACAACCTAAATCGATCATACTCAGATATTATCCAATTCCAATAATATCACATATGCATACATAGAGGTCAAACTGATAATCCCTTTTTTTGAACTCGGTTAAAAATCCCCTTTGTTACTTAACAAGGAAACCTTACGCGACCAACGACCTCAACTGACTCAATGGTGTTCTAGCGTAGAGGTAAAATCAAAGCAAATATTTGGTTAATTCTCCACGTTATTATTATACGTCGTTTTACGTCACTATTACAAAAGATAATGTACGTTCGTGTGACGTAACTATTTACTGTTTACCCAACTATTTTTTTTTTATATGTTTTTCACTGAATCGCAACGAAATTTGGTATTATAATTATTATGTTGCACCATCTTAAATGAGGCCAGTAGTGGCGCAGCGGCACAAAGTGTGACTGTAAATCGACTGGTTGTGGGTTCGATCCCCACTCGAGAAGATGAAATATTTACTTAAATTTATATTTCCATTTCTTCGCTCTGGTGTCGAGGCGCGGCGTTGAGTTCTGCCACTCAACACGCAATGCCTCCAGAATTCGGCAGAAAGTGGGGAACGGAGTGTCTTAACACTAGGTTCCCTCTGCCCAGCCTGCTGTGTGCGGGATACAGCGTGAAGCTGATTTATTTATTTTTATTTAAATGAAACTATTACATTATCACTAAAAAAGATGGCAATCTTTTTATGGGGAATTACTTAATATCGAAGCTCCAGTACCTTCAAGGGGCAAAAACAGGTGGTCTTTATATCTATCTGGATTAATTGCTGGTCCGGTTTTAATGTGAATTATTCAACGGCGCCTATCCAGGCCTTACGTGGACAGTGTAAAAACTAGCCCAGTAAGTAAATGGTCATAGAGTTCGTCGTAACACAGTGGAGTTGGTAACGCTGTATTTTTTAAATGACTTTTTTTTAGTTATAAGTCGGGGTCAGTCATGGCGCAGGGGCACAAAGTGTGACTGTAAAATTGACTGGCTGTGGGTTCGATGCACACTCGGGGAAATGAAATATTTATTTTATGTCTAGGCAAAGCACGTCGTTGAGTTCCGCTATTTAACACGCAATGCCTCCAGAATTCGGCGGAGAGCGTAGTGTATTAACACTAAGTTTCCTCTGCCTACTCTTCTGTGTGCGGAATACAGCTGATTTAAAAAATATATATAATTAAAAAAAATACAAATTGATTTTGATATTTTTTATAAAGTTATAACCAATTTTAATTTGAATAAATTAATAGGTAACTGTGATTTTAATAGAAATAACAGTAAAATTCACATCGACGTGTAGCAATTTTTATTGCTGACCGTAACACCATGGCTCACCAAACGGGTATAGCGTGTGACCCGTTTCTACAGATATGGATATCCGGTTGGCTTATAAGTAAGGATAATGGGTGCATAGCTAGCCCTATAGGAAAGCTCTGCTAAGTCTACACTATGAGAATAGAACATTCTAGATGTTATATATAGGTAGTCTGAAAAGTTTTGCGTTTTTGCTTACCTACAATATTGACTTTTTAGTTTTTATATGTTGCCTTTGTTCTCTTTTCGTCCATTTGAAGTGTATACTTATTTTCTTTGATCTTGAATCTAGACACACCTTTTTTTTTGGACCCGTTTTTATATTTCCTTAAAATTTGTTTTCCTTATTCCTTGATTGTCGTCAAACATCATGTTTCCCACGAACAAATTTCTTTCCTTACAAATTTCCTATATAAGTATTTCAGCTTCATTTGCACTCGAACAAATGAGTGATGAAAGAATGGCAAAAAAGATTTATGATGGAAAAGTGAGTGGTAAGAGACGTAGGGTCTCCACCTCGGTTGACCTTCAAATACAGTATCAAAGATACTGATAAAAGGTCATGTAAAAATTGATGACAGTGGATGGGGCGAAAGAGATATGTAGAGACTGCAGCGTTTGGCGCTCCTCTTTCTGACTACACCGCTAGGGATACAGTGTGAAGTAAAGTAATTATTACCGTCTGAAAATAATTTTTATGAAATCGTAAATAAATAATTTATTTTGTAAACGTACTAAACGAACTTTGTCTTTTTATTTATAAAAATAATGTTGTTTGGCCGATGTAACATTTGACAGACAAAAAGTATCATTACAAGTTCTCACACATCCCCGTTCGAATCAGTTAATTATGCGTGACTGTGAAATAAACTCTTCGAATGAAGGAAAGAACTAAAGTTTATATATTTAATGCTACATAAACATTAAAATAAATAGTTTTGTTTTTATCCTTAGCTTAGGTATGCATAGAACAATGAGTGTTTAAACATTCTGTTCTTCACTTTCCGCCCGAATACGGACATAACGTAGTGTTAAGACACTTTAGACCCATTCATAGCGCGCTTTGCCTCGTTACCAGAGTGAGAAAGTGAAAATATTAAATATTTTATTTCCTCAAATGGCAATCGAACCCATAACCTCTCGTGTTTACTCGTTTACCCCTGTGCCCCGTGCCACGACTGGCCTCAAGAAAGTAGATTATTTAGATAAACCATAATATTAAAATCAAAACATACCAGCTACATATAAAGTGCTTAAAAAGGAATCCTGTAGTTTCCGTAACAATAAGGCTTGCTAGTTTTTCGACTTTTTCTTTAGACAAATAATAGTCTGATGTTGAGAATCTGTACACAAAAAGGTCTAAAAATGTAAGGAATGTTACAAACAACAGGTAGACCGACCAGGTCCAAACTGGTTTCAATCAAATACTTTTTCTTTTGCCGTACTAGTAATTATAATGTTTAATTTATACAAGAAATGTATTTAAAATGCTTGAAATATTTAATATTTTTATAGCAAGATCTTTTTTGTTTTTTTTTTATAATAAAAAAATATCTTCATTCTTATATTATAAAAAATATTAAAATGAACAAGGAAGTGTTCTTGGAATGGCAACAAATTGCTGAGATCAGTAAAAAAATAAAAAAATAAACCAAAAGTTTAATCCGTTACGTATTAACCCGTGAACTCATTTTATGCTGTATTTACAATAAGATAAATTTTGAAGTTGACGCTATAAAGGCTGAATCGTGACCAGACCATTTAAGCAGTCAAGGCGGTCAAACTGCGTAGGTAACTAAACTTTATAACAAACAACATATGGCGCAGAGGCCGCCGTGGCGCAGGGGAACAAGCGTGTGACTGGAGTGGGTTCGATTCCCAATCGGAGGAATGAATTATTAATATTTTTATTTCTTCGTTTTGGTACCGAGGCAAATCGCGGCCGTGAAGCTAGAAAAAAAAAACATATGACACAATCAAGGATACGATTGACCTTAAAGTTAACAATATACTAATTAAATATCATGTTATAGAAATATACAACCGAAAAGTGATTAAAGTATTTTTGTATAATAAAACCAATCACCACTTAATTCAAAGTCAGTATTGATGAGCACAATGACGAAACAGGATAAAAAATGACAAAAACAATTAATTTAATTACTATTATCGATTTTACTTGACGTTTAAAATCGTCTCTATACAACATGAGGTTTTCTATTTAAACCTTAAATAGCTTGCTTGTACCTTTCTTATCTCAACGACGATACATCAGTGACAAGGATCGTCGTATATGTCAGGCTTTGCAATTTTTTTCATCTTAGAAAAGATCTTTATCTTAGACCACACAAGGAGCTACAGTTGCTTTGTAAATAGTACCTGACAGTGTTTTGCTGACGACGTTTTTTTGTGGTTTCCCGTTTGTGTCTTGCATATAGCAACCTGGCAAGCTAGTGTTCAGACATTCCGTTTACGTTAAGACACTTTCGTTTCCCACTTTTCTCCGAAATTATCTAAGCATCACGTGATGAGTGGCGGATCTCAACGCCGCGCTTTGTCCAGTTTGTGTAGTTACCAGAGCGAGGAAATGAAAATAAAATAAAAAAAAAAAATATCCAGCAAAATGACGGTGCGTAGTATTATTATATATGTGGAGATTTTTAAGAGTGGGTGGGTGGGTACGTTTTATTGTAAGTGCACTGCAACAAGTTTGGAATGTTGACTTAACACGTAGCAACTTGACCAATGACATGTATCGAAAATAAAAACGAAACGTTTCATAATAAAAAAAATGTTTGACACAATTTGAAAAATATTTTGAAGAAGAAAAATATTAAGATACTTCAGAAGAAGTAGAAATCTTCAGACCAGCAGCAGCAGATTTTTTCCACATAGCAAGGAAAACAGCGTCACCCCGTTCCCCAATTATCGAATGATCGATATTTCGTGTGTAGTAGCGGAACTAAACACAGTGTTTTATCCCTCAGAACCCACAATCGTCAAGTTTACAGTAACACGCTGTGCCACTGTAGCCCAAAAATCTTTGTGCATCTAATAACATAAATCACTGTGAAATTAAATCCCAATTGGTTTCATTCAAAAATTGAATTTTCGTTAAACAAGATATAGACGTATTAGTTCTGAAACCAACCAGATATCGAAAGCCATTAAAGATTATAGCCGAAAATTAGATATCGCGGAAGCGTGTGAATTTTTTTGTCTCACTTTTAATCTCAACGGTGAGATGGTCGTTGAACTCTAAAGAAGCTATATATATATATACTAGTATATATTGTATTTGAAATCATAGGATTTGAAGCTGTATTCTAAAATAATACTGCTTATTACTTCCACTTTCGTGGTTAAAAGACATTATAAATACTGCTATACCAAGGAAATCATTCTGGAAATTAAACTATAACAAAACCTACAAACGTACAGTTTGTATGTTTATTATAAAATCAAAAAAATAAAAATATATATGTATTTTGTTATTATTACTTTAAGCGGTAATCCAAATAAATATATAAATAGATGCAATTAAAAAAAATAAATTGGCATAAAATAATAATTTAAATTCTTCTCTTCATAAATGCAGGTATGCTCTGATTACTGCACACGTGCTTTTAATAGTTTACCTTAAAGATTATGCAGGTCTTATCAACAGTGACGTGGTTCTATTTTTAGTAGTGATCGTCGACTAACATTTTACATTGTTGGGTTAACATTTTACATAATATAATGAAAATTGAGCGGTAGCGGTACAGTATATGACTTTAAACGCGAAGGTTTTGGGTTCGATTCCTATTCGGAGAGTGGTAATAAGAAAAATGTCTTGATACTTGAGCGGAAAGTGAACTGGAGTGTCTTAACAATAAATTCCCTCTGCTTACCATGCTATTTACGGTACAAATCGTTAGCTAAAAATATATATAGAAGTAGTTGTATTCTTGATAATTAAATTAATTGAAAATTATATTTTCATGTCTTCGCTCTGGCATCAAGGCAAAATAAGCCTGACGTTGAGATTCGCCACTTAACACGCAATGTCTCGAGAAATTCGGTGGAAAATGGGGAACAGAGTGACTTAATTCTAGGTTCCCTCTGCCTTTCCTGCTATTTGCGGGATACAGCGTGAAGCTAATATTTTTTTTTTTTCAATAAGGTATAATATCAACCGTTAGCGAAATACATTGGTTTATTCGCGTGTTTCAACGTCGTTAATTGAGCATTGTGCGACTTGCGTGTCGTTCCAGCTGATTGATTGCAGTTTTTAAGAGATGAGATGATAAAGATGGTGACTACAGCTTCATTCTTGGTATTTGTTACGGGATAAGATTCTGTGACCTTTTCGGGCCATTTGCTGAAATTATTTTAAAATATTATATATAAGTGTTTTAGTGGAATGCAGATTTTAATAATCTTAGTAGGGTTTATTGGTTGTGAAATATAAATCTCTGTATTTATAGTGTGGCTTATTTTTTGTAAGAATAGTTACGTTTTACAAGTAAATATTTGAGGCCAGTCGTGGCCCAGGTGCATAAATGTCAGACTTTAAATTGTAGGTTCGATTCCTAGGTGAGGAAATAATGTATTTTATGTTTTTTTTTCCTCCCTCTGGTAATGAGCCACTCAATCCGTAATGCCTCTGGAATTTGGCGGAAAGTGTCTTAATGTCTTAATGGCAAGTGTCTTAATGGATACGGAGTGTCTTAACATTAGTGCCTTCTGCCTACCCTACTATGTGTGGGGGATACGGTGTGCAGCAAAAAGACAAAAATTACTGAAGGAATTGTTTTCTTTAAGTTATAGCAGGGTATGTGGATAACATAGTGTTAAGGCACTCTCTTCTTTAATTTTCTTCCAATTTTCAATTGATTGCGTATTGAGTGGCGGAGCTCAACGTCGAGCTTTTTTATTCAAGCCACTGCTCCACAACGGCCTAGTAATAAGCCAATAAATTAATTAAAAAAAATCTTCATTTATAAAAATATTTTTCATTTTATCGACATAGCATCCGTGCGAAATAAGATCGAGCTACTTGTTCTCGACATTTAGCTCTATAAAGAATTCTCATTTGAAAGTAGATGTATATTTAATATCCTGTTCACGTAATCGAAAATCATTGAAACATGGCCGACAGTCGGTCAATCTGTTATATATACATATATATGTACGCATAAACTACACCGCTTCCTGTGCGTTTGCGTGTTTGTTTGTTTTTCCTGAAAGAAAAGTGGGATATTATCATATTTAAACACACGATAAATCTAATTTTACTCAGTCACGCTTATAACTGTTGTGAGTTGGTGTTGAGTTTGTTAATACGTTATTGAGTTGTTTTTTCGACTTTAGAAATTAAAGTTGGTTAAGCAAGAAGATAAATGGATGAGAAAAATGGATGTCATTTTTGTATCAAGTAAGAGTATAATAGTCTTATTTACTTTTAGTTACTTTGGATTGATTTCGCCTATTGTAGTAATTTAAAAAAGTATATTTTTTTTACATAGCGGAACTCAAACCAGTGCCCCTTGGAACCCGTCCAAGCGCTCGTTCGTTCGTTCTTATTAAACTATATCGATTTTTATATTCTTGTTTCGAAATTTATTTATATTGTCAGCAAAGACACTTTGTTCTCCACTTTTCGCTTATATTTGTGACATCGTGAATTGAGTTGCTCAACGCCGTACTTTGTTACACCAGAACAAGGAAATGTAAATAATTCATAGAACCCACAACCTTTGCGTTTCCAGTCAAATGTTGAACCACTGCGACACGATAACCTCTATTTCATCATTTAAACAGTAATCGCAATATACTTGTGGAGTTTAACTATTGTCAGTTAAAATCATAACCCGCTTGCCTCAGTTAATTACAGCTGTTGCAACTGCTTGTTCTCTCACATGCTTTGTTACGCACCCTTTTCTTTGTTAATTGAAGGACATTTATACCGATTATACTGTTTACTCAGTTTTATTAATTAATTTCACTTGTTCTCATATCTTATATTAAAAGGAATAAATATTATAATAGTTATTAATTTATAATTGACTTTACGGCTTAGTGGTTAGAGAGTAGGGACGGTTTCCAAGAGGCGTCACTTCAAATTTGTTATTTTTTTATACGTTTTTTGAAAATGTTGTTATGGTTTTATTATGAGATTATAAATTACATAAGTTTGCTCTAAAAAATGTTATGTTATTTTTGAATATCCTTGCTGTTAAATTCTACGACCGACACTTAAAAAATCAATTTCAATAAAATTTTGCATGCTCGTCGTGCAGTCATATCTATGCCTGTGAAAGTAGTTTAATGTTTATAGACAGTACTATAAAATAATATAAATTTCTATCAAAAATAGAGAGAAAAAAAATGTATGATGTAAACGTATCGTATTTCTTTCTCTCTGATCTTTATTTTATTCACATAATCTTATATTGACTTCCTCACGTCACTAATATCTTATAGAATTAAGTTGTTATATCTTACTATACTCGTTGCGTAACTTTAACTTTTCTACTATCATAGTATCTGCCGTACATATAAATCAAACTACAGGCTGTATAGTAAATTGCATACATTATCGCTATCGCTCATCTATCAAGTGTTAATGGATTCGATCCGTCTATCAGAATGTCGATCGGCTTATCTAAATTGCTAAGTCCTTGGTGCGTTTCAACACTTTCAACGCCATTTTCGAGCACGATCCGTGTCTCTATTGTGGGCGTTTGCATTGTCGTCACTGTAGAAATGAAGGGAATTTCTTTATGCATTAAGAAACAAAAAGCAATAAATTAACTAATAATTCATATATTGTGAGATTAGACAGTCGTTATGTTAAGTTAGAACAAAACGTTGATTAATATATAATTTGGGGGGTGTGGAACGGAGTGTCTTAACACAAGGTTCCCTCTGCCTACCCTGCTGTGTGCGGGATACAGCGTGAAGCTAATAAAAAAAAAAATATATCATTAACCCAAAGAAATAGGTCATTTTCTTTTCTTTTTTAGGGTCACGCTGTATCGGAACCTGTGAA
Source organism: Heliconius himera (assembly GCA_021202915.1). NCBI lineage: Eukaryota > Metazoa > Arthropoda > Insecta > Lepidoptera > Nymphalidae > Heliconius > Heliconius himera. Next base: position 10,989 of record JAJHJA010000959.1, read on the forward strand.
CCTAGTTTTAAAACACTGTTTCCATTAAGAATCCTCTGTGCTCCACTTTTTGCTGAATTCTGGCGGCATTTATTGTTGAGTGGCGTCAATTAACGCCGCGCTTTGCTCCATACCAGAGCAAGGAAAACAAAATATTGTTAAATATTTCATTTCCTCGAGTGGGAATCGAACCAAGAACCTTTCTTGTTTACAGCTAGACATTTATACCACGAGTATCCTGAACTTTATTAATAAAGACCAATCCTTGTTTCAGGGTAATCGAGCCATCGGAAATTCTGATTGGTGATTTTCAAAGAACAAATTCGGCATAGACACCACTGTTTCGATAAAAGCACGTCTTCAGAAAGCTTAGATTGATAAAGATTGAGCGACTGACACTTGTGTGATGTGCCGGCAACACCACAGCGAAGTGCAGTTGGAGGTTACCTGATCATATAGTGTCTGAGGCCTGCTTGGGAAGATGAAGTTCTCAACGGGCTCGAGCTCCAGCAGTCTCGCCAGCGACTCGCTGTCGAGGAAGTCTACTCTATGCATTTATACTGAAGTAGATGCTCCCATGCCACCGCCTTGCGAGAGGGTATGTATTTTTTTATTATTGTAATATAGTTTATTGTTTTGTTAAGATAGATTCGTAATTAGTGTGATGTAGTATTCTTGTCACCATGATATGTTATAACATTTGATATAATTATTAAAAAAATCAGCTTCACGCTGTATCCCGCACACAGCAGGGTAGACAGAGGGAATCTAGTGTTGAAACACACTTGGTTATTTAAATTATTTGGTATTTCATTTGATTTTTCTCGCAGAAATAGTCTCAATTAATAGAAAAATTTTGACTTATTTCATATCTATCTACATACTCATTTATCCCGCTCCTGCAGGAATTCCGGGATAAAAAGTATAGGCTACTTTCATTTGCACAATCCCCACTATCTTCTAGTGAAATTCTCATAAAAATCAATTCAGCCGTTTCGGGCAAACGGACAGACAGACATATTTTTTAAAAATAGTTTTTTATGCTTTAGTATCGTGTAAATTACTATATTTGTATAAAACACACACACACACAGTTATTGTTAAATAACTGAGAGACAGTTTATAGAAGTGGATAGATTCGTATATCTATATTTTTATAGTAACTTACATAGGAAACGGAACTCTTTACCAAAATATAATATATAATAATCACTTAACTTAAATACAATTGACATGAATATAAAGTTTTATATCCTGCTATACTTGTCCTAATGTAGAGCGCGCAACGAGAACTGGTCACTTAGTTATATAATGTATAGTAAGTGTGGGTGCACCATTTTAATTGTTAACGAAGTTGTTGTATGCAAATGTAATCGGCTTATGAATTTTAAAATACTAGAGAAGTATCTTGATTATGGTAGTTTTTTCTTTTTAATGCTACTTTTTAGTAGTTTAATATGTAATTGGATTTAGGCGTGTTTGAATGAAAACACAAAACAAGAGGTCAGGCACAGTGGCGTAGTGAGGGGGGGGCAAGGGGGGTCATCAAGCCCCGGGCGCTACTTACACAGAGGCGCCAAAAGGCCTGCAAAACTGCAAAAATGTTCGTCTGGGGGGGCGCTGAAAAGGTATTTTGCACCGGGCGCGAGTTACGTCCGTTACGCCACTGGTCAGGCATGGCGCATGCGACTGTTAATGTGACAGGTTTCCGGTTCGATTCCCATTCGAGGATATGATGATATTTAATATTTCGTCTTAGTGTGGAGACAAAGCGCGGCGTAGTACCTGCGTAGTACTTAAGAACAATATTTTACCCTGGTTTCGATCATGTTCATATAGTTCGTCACAAAGCATAAATTAATCTTTAATTACCAAGATTAGAAGATACTTAAATTTGACTTTATGATATAATGTTATTTTATCTTTTCTCATTTTTTCAATTTACAATGTAAGGAACCTTAAATAATAAACTAATGCAGTCCCTATTAACTTTAGTCAAACTTCGGGCTTCTTATGTTGCCTTTTCCTATATGAAATAGATTTTTACTCCCGTCAAATGGAATTTGAAGCCACAATCATCGCGAACGCAACCAACCGCTGCACCACTACGATAAAATGTTCAACAATAAACAAACTTATTTCGTTATGCAAGTTGCAATGCCTTTCAATTTCATATGATAATAACAATAGTATATTATATTAACTGAAACAATGCAAAAAGTTGTGCGTGTCCGGGTTTGGAGAGTTCAGGCGTTCGAGAGAAAGTTACATGTCATATCAGCCAGTTGGTCTCCACTTGGATTGCAACAGCCAGCTCCTTTAATATTATGTCAAAAATATAAGTATATTGGATGATATTGAAATATTTTAAACTGTCAGTTGTTTTTTAAAGATTTAAAAAGTAAATAAAAAACAGTTAAATCAGCTTCATAGTGTTAAGACACTTCGCTCCCCACTTTTCGACGAATTTTTGATATCTTGGTGTCAAAGCGAACAAAGGAAAATATTCATAAACAATACTTCATTCCCTTGAATGTGGATCAAATTTAGGACCGTCGCGTTACAGCCACACACTCATGCCACGATGGTCTTAATGATTTAAGTAAAAAGAAATATATTAAAAAAATATACTTACTTAAGCAGGTACTAATCGTGTCCCCGTTATAATATTACCTGTATATTTATTATACAACCTGCCTCTTGAGGCACTCTCTATAAATAATTTGTGTAACTTGGAAGACCTAAACATTTACCCATAGCTTCGAATCGATATTTTTTATACTACTTTAAAGAAATATTTTTAAAATATTGAATGAATACTTTCATTGCCTCGCTCTAAAAAAGGACAAAGCGCTGTGTTAAGTTCCGCCACACGACGACGACAAGACGCAATATGTCGAAAATTGGGCGGAAATTACAAAGCAGAGTACCTCAACAGTAGGTTCCCCCTGCCCTCCTATATTCGTATACGGAACAGACCGGGAACCTAAATATTCTAAACATAACCAGCCAACGAACAAACCATTAGTGTCAATATCACAATTCTTTGTTTACAAATAGTACATGTACATACATACGATCGTATATTGAGAATTCACACGAGATATTTGTTACGTTCTTATAACGTATGACTAATATATGTGGATACTAAACATATAATAATAAATAGTAAAGTAGACATCACGTTTTTTAACTCACTTATCGACAAGAAAGACATGGAGACGACTCGCTTAGTCATATTTTTATTGTAGAATCGGCTTAGTATGTTATGTTATATTATTATGTATAGTTAGTTATTTCCAATCGTATTGAAGTATATAGGTATACATTGTATTTTTTTGTAGGAAAACTGTAGGTTTTTTATTATTATTATGGCAGAGAAAATAATAATAATAATTCTCTTTTCCGCTTTTAGCAAAACCGATCGCTGTTCCATGTCTTAACAAATCTGTACAGTATTTTATAAAATCAGTTTTTATAAATATATAATAAGAGATTAATAAATAATTTGACTATGACAGTAATACTTCGCTGTATCAAATTCACACATTACAATATAGTAAATACTACCTCAAGTATTGGAATCCACAACCAACTCAATCAGTCCGACAATTTCCCACTTGAACTACTATATACTATAAATATTTTAAAAGCTAAACTTAATCGGTATTGCATCTCGTTAGCTTAATTATGTTCAAATAATTATAATAATAATAATTTTTATTATACACAACCATTAAAAAACAAAGAAAATAAGAAATGTACGAGTATACCTTGTACTTAAAAACAATGATCTCTTCCAGGCAACCTTAAGCACATTACATAAAGACGAAGGGCTAACTCTGGTATAGACAAATCGCGGCGTGTTCCATCACTAAACACGCAATGTCTCTAAAATGGGATGGTACGTGGGGAACGGAGTGTCTTAACACCTCCTCCTCCTCCTCCTCCTATAGGATACAGTGTGGAATTTAAAAAAAAATCCATTATTGCCGCAGTTATTGCGAGAACTCAGAGCTAGTATTTAACGTAAAGCGAGCCAAGGTCGTCATTGTTACAAGTCTCGACTATCACACGTGACGATCTAATGCTTTTGCACTTTCACGAATATAACATTTATTATAGTTTTATTGATTTTGACATTGCCATCCTCTATGCAAATCTCATATCATTAACCTAGAATAACTTGGTGTTGTTTGTTAAATATGTTAAATATATACTTTTTATATGTTACTAGGATGTTCTATTTAAGATAAGAATTTTTTTTTGGAAATAAAAACTGTAATATGATTTTGGATTTCGTTTATATAATTTAAATCACAGCTTCACGCTGTGTTCCGCACACAGCAGGGTAGGCAGAGAGAACCTAATGTTAAGATACCCCGTTCCCCACTTTCTGCCGAATTGAGTGGCAGAACTCAGCACCGCGCTTTGCCTCGACACCAGAGCGAAGAAAGAACATTTATTTATTTATTTTATTGATTTTGACGTTGCCATCTCTATGCAAATCTCATATCATTAACCTAGAATAACTTAGTTTTGTTTGGTATCATATGTTAAATATAGACTTTTTTGTTTTTTTATGTGTTACTAGGATATTCTATTTAAGATAAGATTTTTTTTTTCGAAATAAAAACTATAATATGATTTTGGATTTCGTTTATATAATTTAAATCACAGCTTCACGCTGTGTTCCGCACACAGCAGGGTAGGCAGAGAGAACCTAATGTTAAGATACTCCGTTCCCCACTTTCTGTCGAATTCTGGACGCATTGCGTGTTGAGTGGCAGAACTCAGCGCCGCGCCGCCTCGACACCACAGCGAAGAAAGCAAATATAAATTTTAATAAATATTCCATATCTTCGAGTGAGGATCAAACCCACAACCAGTCGTTTTACAGTCACACTTTGTGCCCCTGCGCCACGAATGGCCTCAGGATATAAATCACATCCTTTTAAATAACAAAATGTATTTGAAGGATATTGGTATTTGCATTTTATTTCAAGAAGGAATGCAATAAAAATAGTGTAAAATGTTGTCAATCCACAGTTCTTCAGTAGAGTGTATACATCTACTCATATAATTTCTCATCAGTTAATGAGCTCCTAATGATTAAATACTTCACGTGTGGGTTGATAAATAATTGTTATTTCATTTCGCCTATATATTATTCGGTGAAATTGCAAATAGTTTTCTTTTCTTAGTATCGTTTAGATGATGCGTTATTTAAATATTCTATGTCTAAACAATCTAGTTAATGCTATATAAGCTGAAGCTGCTACGCTATGCTGTATATAATATATAACTATAATTTGGTGTCCTTAAAATATCTATTTAAATATTTTTTTTTGTTTATACAAGTTAATATTGTTCTTTTGTTTAAATTTATATTTTCTCTAGAAAATATATGATTATGACCCCTTTTTAAAACACACACGAATTAAGAAAATATTTATATCGTTCAATACATAAACTACAAATACAATATTGAACGTCCCAACCATTCTGTGAGAATGTTTCTCATCATATTTAAAACGAAACAGAGACAATAGTTTAGCCAAGTCCATTTCGTCACGATCTCATATTCATTTCGCTTGTTTATCGGAGTGTGTGTTATCCTCCTTTTATTGTATAGCTATCAGACACCACAGCGCGACGGGTTGTGGTTAAAACGTTAACGTGAATTTAATGGGTACAATGTATACAGTATACAGGTTTGTTGTAGTTATTGATATCTATCGGTTATCAGGCTTTCTGATAAAAACCTTTAAAAAAAGTTATCGGATCGATGACATTTACGTTTTTATCAACGTCATTTCTACAGTTTCACAATAGTGTTTTATCTTATGTATTTTCTTTTTTATTTTGAATATTTAGTATAATTATAATTTATTTCAATGGTTAATTAAGCAGTTTTTCCACCAGGTTTTTCACTCACTTAACAGTTAAGACACTATGTCTGTCTCCGCTTATCGCCCAATTTTTTCGAGACATTGCGCGATCTCAATGCTAGACTTTGTCTACCAGAGCGGGGAAACGAAAAAAATTTAAATATCATTCCCCTGACTGGTACCCGAACCCGCAACTATCGCGTTTACAGTCAAACGCTGTCGAACTACACCACGACGGCTTCGACAGTTAATGTAATAACTTAAAAATCATGTTCTTAATTTAATAAGCATCACAATTGTAACGACACGTTCTCTCCACCGCGTGATCGTCCTTGATCTGCGCGTGCGGCGATGCACGATTCTTTTCGGAGCGTGCCTTGTCAAGTGTTACATCAGAAAATGCATCTCAAGACATTCTTTGGAAATTTGTAGAGGCATGCTTTTGAGTAGTTATATGTAACTAGCTATTTTTATTGTCTAGCAATTCTCATGGGTTTCATGCTGAGATGGTTATATGTATAGTTTCACCAGTTTAGAAATATGCAATCTCCTTTTAGTTAGGTAGAAATTTTGTAACAACATTTTTGTTTTGATTCGATTTAGAAGATATGAATGGAACTAACGACTCAATTACTAATAAATAATGATACTTTATAGTGTATTTTGGTACTTCCCAGATTAGGTGTAGGATTTGGGTTTGTTGAAATGACTTGATTGAATATATTAAATTAGATTAAAATAATTATCTGGCGTAACTTGGTATTTTTACAAAGACTTTCTGTACTTGCTTCCGGAAGTTTAACTTACATGCCCTTTAGAGCCTTTATAGAGATATCTCGTTAAAGTTATCAACACTTTCATCGTTGACCCCGCGATATCACCTGTAGCCATTACCGTTCATCATATGTCTCTTATCTGTCCTATACTTTAGACCTTTATCATCTTTCATCGTTTCAAGCTCTCGTAATTGTAAGCTTTCTATTGTAAAGGACTCAAATTTAAGGGTTAAGTTTCTTCTGTACTGAATGCAATTATTACCTTTTTTAATATCAATAGAAACCTATATACCTACACTTTCCTTCTATTCTACATTAGTATTAAATGTTAGTATTAAGTCTTACTTGGACAAATTTTTTCGGTGATTTCAATATAGAAATATATTTTTTATAAAACGCCACTTAATTTTATTATATAGATACACTATTAATCTAAAGAAAACTCATAATTATTTTTACTAAGGCTATTTTTGATTGACAAACTTAGTTGGCTTTGGCTAGCTTGGATTCCTTTTGGAATCCTTGACGACAGCCAGTAATAGCAAATACTGTCTATTTTTATTTTATTCAATTTCCTTCAATATAATTAAACGGAAATAAAATAAAACGATAGATACGCTACAAGAAGTGAAACTTACAAGGGTTATTTACGTCGCACTTGATACAATAAATTAGAATAAAACACCTACACGCATGAATTATAAAGCTCCAAACTCATAAATCTATGTCGTCTGTCGTTGAGTAATGCACACAGTAAAGGGAATCTTTTTATCTCTTATTATTAGAAGAACATCTGGGGGTGTGGAATAATGGAAGGTATCTATCTATCTAACCAGTACAACTCAAAAGACACTAGTTCAAATCTTAGATAGATAGATTAAAGAAAGCATTTACAGGAAGAAAAATAAAATTACAAAAAAAAATAATATAAAAGTAAATCAAACTAAACTATATTTGATGACCAGTATTTTACTAGATTAGGTGGGTTAGGCTGTGAGAACTTAGAAAGATAAAGGCAGAGCTGTCGTTTTCCAGTTTCGCAAGAAACAGGAGATTGCATATTTCAAAATGAATGAATCCACATTCATCGAGCCACACCTCTCAACTTTGGCCACCAGGCTTTGGATAAGCTTAAAAATAATGTATAATGTATATTAATATAAGACTTAAACAGTAATGCTCTGAAATTAGAAATAAATTGTATCAAGCGCATAACTATTTTGATGTAGCTCGATAAGTAAGAATGGCTTAATAGTTTACAGCGCCGTGACGATTTCCAGGAGTGCGGGTTCGAATCCCTGTAAGTTATGTATGAATAGCGGTTTAAATATAAATCACCCATTTATTAGGTTTAGTAATACGCACCAACAGGTAACAATAAGTCATTATCACTAATATAATATCAATAATACCTTATCAATTGTTATATTGTATCAACAAAAAAATGCCTGGATATCGCCAATGGCATTGAGGAATGTTATCTTTGAAGGAGTTTGATGTTGATATTCGCTACTTGTGTTATTATTATTATCGTCTTTATATAGACTTAACTACATATATCTGTACAATTTTTTTTTGCGACGTTGAGTTCTGCCACTCAACACGCAATGCTTCCAGAATTCGGCAGAAAGTGGGGAACGGAGTGTCTTAACACTGGGTTCCCTCTGCCGACCCTGCTGTATGTGGGATACAGCGTGAAGCTGATGATGATTTTTTTGATTAAATATTGAATTTATTTTAGTCCTATTTTATATTATTTTAACAAATGTATTTGTCGAGATTAATATATATTGTTTAATTGGGTAAAGGTCCATTGTTTCACGGCACCATGAAAGCTTGTTATGATAAGTTGTAATTGCAAACTTAAAAATTTAAGTATAATTAGTTATACGTCCATTGATACATTCTTCTTTACAAATATAGATGTGATAGCTCTACACTGTTGTCTTATCTTTGTTTTTGTAACCCGCATTGTAATAGGTTCCCTTTGTCTGCGGGTGTAAACGGCTTTCAACGTATTTTGTTAAGATAATGGTGCTGTGAACCCTTAAAAGTGTTAAACTTATCGCTTCTTTAGTGCAATGATGATGTAATTGCTTCTTTTCTAATAATAAGTTAAAGTCAAAAGTCAAAGTCATTAAGACATTTCCGACCCTTATTTTCCGCCAAGTTATTGAAGAATGTTGAATGGCGGAACTCAACGCCGCGCCCTCCTTAACAGAGTGAGAAATATATATGTCAATATATGCTGTTGGTTCATTTTCTATATTGTTTTAAAATGTGTAAATATGTCATTGTCGCACCAAATGAGCAAAATGTTCTATATAAAAGAGTAAACGGAAAGAATTCTTCTAATGATAATATATTACACTGTAATTGCTTTAAATGATGTTATTTAAAAATATCGCTTGTATATATTTATATACAAGATATTTTAAAAGAACATATTTCTAGTGTTGACATAAATAAAACAAAAAATATATTCTACAAAAGATAAAGAAAACATCTATATTATAACAACAAAGAATAGCAAACATTTTAATATAGAAGATATAATAGAGATCAGACGCGATACCCGTGTTTCTTATTTCACCACAGTTTCACGCAAATTTGCATACGTTTGTTGTATACCTAGTCTATACAATGTGTGGCCCAATACTGTTGCACGTTGAAACGTCCGTATAATTTTCCGCTCGAAAAGTTAACTGAGGCTCTCTTGAAACTCGTTCTACAAGAATAATATGTTTTGGTCCTTCAAGCCGGATTTTTTAATAGATGTAAATTTCAATTGATTAATAATTATTGAGGCCAACGTGGCGCAGTGGTCTGACTGTGTACTAAGACAAGCTACGGTGTTAAGTTCCGCTATTTAACAATTAACACGAAATGTTTCGAATTCGTTCGGAAATAGGAGGACGGATTTTCATATCACTAAATTTTCTTTGCCTATACTTCTATATGCGGAATACAACGAGAAACAGAAAAATAATCTTTAATAACGTTAGAATTTACAGTACTTTGTATAACTAATAACATATTAGATAGAAATTTGTATTTCTTACCCATATTTTATTATAATAATCGGATATACGTTTTTCTGCTTAATGTTATGTAAATTTTAAGGCTTAACCTCGTTAATTGACATACTGACAGTTAACCTATAACGGTAAGCTAAGGTTACTAGTTTAAGACAATGTGCCTTTTTAACATTTCTCTAATTTTATAGCTTTTTTTTTACTGCAAAGTAGCGTTTCTATGTATGCAAATATTTGACCTACTGGCTGCCACTAGTGCAGTTTTGTAATGAACTTTCGTTTCAGTTCAAAAGGTCCGCACTCTGTACCTACTAGCATACTTTTAATTTGTCACTAATATTTTAAAGAGAATTTAGATTAATATATTTTCAAAAGCATTTTTAAACCACTTTTTGAATAGAAAACAAATCTTGAGTTTGGCTTTTTGAAAAGAGATTGTATAACTAACTCGGACATGATTAGAAAGGGGCGAGTGAAACCACAGATTAATGAAGTATTTGACAAAGATCAGTTGTGACAGTTAGTTGACGTGAGCCTTTGTCTCGACCCGTCGTTTCTATTTACCCTTGGCCGGCATGCGTTTATATACTTGTACGATGATAATATGTCAAATTATGTTGAAACTAATTGATAGCTTCGCGTTAAAGTCTTGATTGATTGCTAATTTTATTTATTTAATATTACGTATGGACAAAATATATTAATTAGCATATAGGTTGTATATAAATAATATTCAGCTTCACGCTACATCCCGCACACAGCAGGGTAGGCAGAGGGAACCTAGTGTCAAGACACTCCGTTCCCCACTTTCCGGCAAACTCTGGAGGCGTTGCGTGTTGAGTGGCGGAACTCAACGCCGCGCTTTGCCTCGACACCAGAGCGAAGAAATAAAAAAATAAATGTAAATAAATAATTCATTTCCTCGAGTGAGGATCGAACCCACAACCAGTCGATTTTACAGTCACACTTTATGCCCCTGCGCCACGACTGGCCTATATAAATAATATTTATTTTATATAATAATTTCGTTTAAAACAAAAGATACTACTAAATAGTAAATACCAATAATACAACATAAGTGACATTTTCGAAAAGTAAGTTTATTAATATTAAAGCTTTTAGTAAATGTCGCGAAGTTTTGACATTAAGACTTACAATCCTTCTAGGACCATATACCTACAATTCACAATTGTTTATTGTTAAACATTTTTAAAGCGTTATTCCATACTAAAGAAAAATACATATTTAGAAAACGTATAAAAATTTGAACGCAGCGGGACTCGAACCCGCTCCTCCTGGAGACCGACCAGAACGCATTGAACGCATCGCTTAGTGATCAGAGCACCTTGTCGGTTTCCAGGAGGCGCGGGTTCGAGTCCCGCTGCGTTCTAATTTTTATATGTTTTGTAAATAAGTACAATTGTTTACTTTATTAAAAAGGATTTTTATTCATATTCACCGATTTTAATGTCTTATAGTGCTTCTATAGTTATTTTCTTACTTGTATTATATATTTTTTATATTTATTATTTTTCTTAAGAGGCGAAAATCTGTCAGTTTATAACCCATTCATTTGTTGGATGAATTAGTGGCGAAACAAAAAATAGAAAGAGGAACCTATACCCAATATTATATATTAATAATTTGATTGAGTTTAAATATACATTTTGTTTCTACAATGAAGTGTAACTATGTTTTTGTAGTCATTCATAAAATTGAATTTTCAATTATTCAGCCAACACCAACGTTTATAATAAATTAAAAAATTAAATCAGCTTCACGCTGTATCCCACACAGTAAGGTAGGCAGAGGGAACCTAGTGTGAAGACGCTCCGTTCCGCTCCCCATTCCGTTCCGTTATAATAAACTTCTTTTATATATAATATTATGTCGAGATATCTAGATGCAAATGATGAACTTTTCATACAAATGCCAATGTATAAAGGTCTTCAGTAAATAATTTGTTTAACAGTAATCCACTTAAGCAATAAAGTGGAAACCATAAGAAATTATAATCCTTGATTTGTGCTAGGGTTTCGTGGTATTAAGATAAGAGGATAACTACGGTTTTTATTATTAGTATTCACGAAATGTGGCATACTTAGCGTATGTAAATTTACTAAGTTAGGCAAGAGTGTACTATTAAAAAAGAAAACGATAGTTATCTAAGTAAATTTAAAAAAGAAAATGTTATTTTGAGGCCAGTCGTGGCGCAGCAGTAAAACAGTAAAACCGACTTGTTGTGGGTTCTATCCCCACTCGAGGAGATGAAATATTTACTTAAATTTATATTTCCATTTTTTCGCTCTGGTGTCGAGGCTAAGCGCGGCGTTGAGTTCTGCCACTCAACACGCAATGCCTCCAGATTTCGGCAGAAAGTGGGAAACGGAATGTCTTAATACTAGGCTCTCTCTGCCTACCCTGCTGTGTGCGGGATACAGCGTGAAGCTGATTTATTTTTTTAAATTTTAAAATGTTATTTAAAATTAATTTTATCTCATCGATATTGATAAAATATAAACTTGAAAGGTATAAGGGATCTGAATCTTCCGGCATTTGGTTATGTATTCATAGATTCTATGGATAGTTCTTTTTGTTTTATGGCTCATAGATGCCTTTACATATTTTTTTAGTTTCACGCTGTATCCCGCACTTAACAGGGTAGACAAAGGGAACCTGGCAGCTCCTCAGGCCAGTGTTAAGACACTCTGTTTTTTATTCCCACTTTCCGCAACCCACAACCTATCCCGTTTACAGTACTACGCTTGTGCTCCTCCACCACGACTTGTCGCAAAAAAAATGTAAAAATATGATAATCAAGATGTCTTGTATGGATTAGTATTAATTGAGATGACAGATTATGAGGATTGAATTGACTCTGTGTGTTAAGTACGTGTGGCTGATTTTATAATGCCTTGACAATCGATTTGTTTTTATTTTGCTATACCTACGTAGAAAAAATATATTAGTATAATTTATTATTTTAACCTGACATCGTTGTTTTTCGTATAGTTTATATATTGTTATTCAAGTAATAATCATTATCTCTATACTTTTACGCTGTATGCCACACATATCATAAAAGGTAGAGAGAATAGGGGAACCTAGTGTTGAGATATTTTCCGCCGAATTCTGGAGGTCAACGCTCTCGCTCAGTCAGAGCAAAGAACTGAAAATATTAAATACTTTATTCTCCCAAATGGGAATCGAAACCAAGACTTAATCTCTTTTATAGTGACCTACCCTTGTGCCTCCGGGCTACGATGGATTCGATAAATATTTTTTTTATTTGTACATAAATCTTATTAGATGCAACATTGACGTATTTGCACATTTTACACACTATTACACTTTGTAATTGTATTTGTTCCACTTACATTGATACAAAAAAAATATATTGATAAAAAAAAGTGTAATTGCGTCTTTGTTACACTAAAATGGCGAATTGCGTGAGTATAAAGACAATTTATTTAATTCAAATTCGGGCTTTATAAGCAAGATGTGCAGTGGCAGAAGTATGTGATTGTAAACGCGACGGTTGTAGGTTCTATTCCCACACGAGAAAATTAATTATGATTTATTAATATTTTCATTTATTCGCTCTGGTAACTAAGTAGGTAAAGCACGGCGTTCAGTTACGCTACTCAACACGCAATACCTCAAAAATTCGGCAGAAAGTGGCTTACTGAGTGCCGTAACATTATGTTCCCTCTGGTTTACCATGCTATATGCGGGATACAGCGTGAAGTTAAAAAATATAAGAAAAGATTCTTTATTTTTTCTTATATAAGAATATCAGCAAGTTTTGTAATGGATAAATACTTCAAGATATTTTTATTCTAACGCAACAGCTCGGTGCGTGACGCCGTCAGATATAATCCTCGTGTAATTTCCTGTAAGTGTAGGTACCTACTATTTCTTAACTACCTTCTGTGTTTCACTTATTACAAATCATCTTACTAGGGTTTTTGTTTTTCAATATTTTTATTATAGGTTTATATTTTTTTAAATCTTTTTTTTACGTTGTATGGTAAATATATTGTAATTTTTTTTTATTAAGAAAGAGAGCCGAGGCAATCGTGGCGCAGGGGCACAAGCGTGTGACTTTAAAAGCTATGCTGTGGGTTTGATCTCTACTTGAGGAAATGAATTATAATTTAATAATAATTTCCTTTCTTAGCTCTGGTAAGAAGGCAAATCGCAGTGTTGCCTCTCAACACACAATGCCTAGAAAATTCAGCGGAAAGTTGGGAAGATCGGAGTGGGTTAACACTAGGTTCCCTCTGCCTACCCTGCTATATACGGGATACGGGAGAGTGAACATGAAAAAAAAAGAAAGAGGAGCTGGTGTTAAGTCATCTTTCCCATTAATGTTGTTAACCGAATAGATAGCTATAACATAACAGTCGGTACTCCTATACACCATTGAACGGATTTGAACCCAAGACCATTGGCTGGTCTTAAGCCGTAAGTGCAACGAATACGTGTATAAATTTTAAACAATTATATAAAGTTCTTTCGTTTCAACGTTAATATATAACTTAAAGTGACAAATCAATATTTTCACACAATATATTAAAAATGTTGCATACTGTGTGGAAGACTCCAATTAATTTAACATCCGATACAGTAGCTTCTATACGACAAAGGCTGTCATTATTAGCTAAATCAGCATAAATAACATGAAAGTCAACTATCTATCTTTATTAATCTATATTTTGACGCGATACTTATTATTAACGACGTGATGTAATATGATAGAAAGCATATATATCGTATTATGTATTAATTGATGTTAGATCATAAATATGAATTCAGAAGTTATAAAATTAATGGCTCTTTCGTGGCGTAAAATATGCATATAGGCTTTTAGTGTGAAAGCTAGACTAAGAGTTAAAAGAAAGCAAAATGATACGGATGTATTCATTTAAAATAAATAAATCAGCTTCACGCTGTATCCCGTACACTGCAGGGTAGGCAGAGGCAACCTAGTGTCGAGGCATTATTGCGTGTTGAGTGGCAGAACTCAACGCCTCGCTTGTCCTCTACAACAGAGCGAAGAAATGGCAATAAAAAATTTAAGTAAATATTTCATCTCCTCGAGTGGGGATCGAACCCACAACAAGTCGGTTTTACAGTCACACTTTGTGCCCCTGCCCCACCACTGGCCTCATTCGAAGATTCAAATAAATTAACATAGAATGAAATAAGTAAGCGCGACAGTTGTGAGTTCCATCCTCACTCGTGCTAAAATGAATATTCTTATTTCCACGCTTTGGAAACGAGACAAAACACGGCGTTGAGTTCCGCCATCTAACAGCAAAAAAGAAAACTCATACATCTATTTATGCTATTATAATTATGCACATGTTCGCCGTACCCCTCCATGCGTAAATATTTTTTAATCAATACAATCTTACCATATAATAGTGTACGTTACTCATTACTTAGCAACAATTGATTTTCTTACACTAGCCAACGCCAACGTTCCGTTTTCCATTGCACGCAAAAAGCTAACCCTCCAACGATTATACGTTCCGTTGAACGGTTTGATGGGCGCGTGCCTACGTGACCTTTGCTTTTAACCATGCTTTGTATTTTATTAATGTTATTATTATATATTATATATCTTCTGGGTAACGGTAATTAATTATGCTTTATATAAATAAAAAAAAATCAGCTTCACGCTGTATCCCGCACACAGCAGGGTAGGCAGAGGGAACCTAGTGTTAAGACACTCCGTTCCCCACTTTCTGCTGAATTCTAGAGGCATTGCGTGTTGAGTGGCAGAACTCAACGCCGCGCTTCGTCTCGACACCAGAGCGAAGAAATGGATATATAAATTTAAGTAAATAATTCATTTCCTCGAATGGTGATCGAACTCACAAGGAGTCCATTTGTTTGTGCCCCTACGCCACGACACCTCATGCTTTATGCTTTATATAAAAACTCTTATAAATTATTAGCCAGGTCCATCTTTAACTCCGGATCTTTTTGGTTTTTGTATTATATATCTTTCTTTATAAATGTTAGCCTTCGATTAAGAATGAGATAGAATCTGTTGAATAAATATTAAGATTGTATTTCTTCAGATTTGTATGAGTGTATGGCTAAATAATACATAATATTTTTGTATAATTCAAAAATAATAAATGCTTTCTTTAACACATAATCATTTCCACATTATTTTTCACATAATACCCCCTTATGAGCTGCTATTGAACCCACTACCCACCTAAGCAGTGTATACTGCATACATGTACACAACGAACTATCCCCACCAGTTAAATTAAGGCCAAGATATGATGTAAATCCAATAATAAATACATTACCGAGTGCCATCTCGAACGATATCATTATAAACATATTAAAGATTCTACTATAATAGCACCTGCAGTGCAAAGCTGATTTATATACAGAGCACAAAGCGAGCCCAAGTCGGTGAAACTCGATTTAAATAGCGTAATATCTAACCTTAGCTCTTTGTAACGTAACAATTGGTATCTACTATAGTCCACATTATGTAAAGCCAGGGGAAAGTCATTGTAATATTAAAAATTGTATTAAAGGATTATATAGGCGCTGTAAATGTATCGGTGGGACACTTTCTACTGTTGGTTGGTTGTTTTGTGGGTTAAAAGCTGTTGAAAGCGGCATTGAGTTCCGCCACTCAACACGCAATGCCTCTAGAATTCGGCAGAAAGTGGGGAACGGACTGCCCTAACACCAGGTTCCCTCTGCCTACCCTGCTGTGTGCGGGATACAGCGTGAAGCTGAAAAAAGAAAATCCTTTTGTTTTGGATGATACCATACATTTGTAAAACAATAACTGTCCCGGAATATATGGAAAATCATTTAAATATTTGTCTTGTGTCTTTAATAATAATTATTATTACCTTATGCACACAAGTTAATAAAAATGTTAAAAAGCCTCAGTATGTTCTCCTCGTTACCTCTACAATTAAAAGTAAGTTTGTAAATGTAAATATGAAAAGGCAGCTTGTGGGTTCGATTCCCATTCGAGGAAATAATATATTTAATATTTTCATTTCCTCGCCCTAATAACTAGGTAAACACACAATGCCTCCAGAATTCAGTGGAAAGTCGGACAAGGAATTGTCGCAACGGGAACGGAGTGTTTTAACCCTGGTGTTTTTTCCCAGGTTCCTCTGCCTAAATATGCTAATGCGAATACTAAAAAAATGTAAAAATAAAAAAAAACGGAAGTCATATTTCTAAGCTCCTTTCGTTCATCTTTTATTATACTGTTACGTAAAAGTAATAGTTTCGTACAATACTTAGATTGTAAGATGCATTTGGTCTATTAAATTTTAAATAACAAAGCGCATCCTGCTGAGAGATCTAATGTCATCTTTTGTACTGTATTGTAATATTTTATAATATAAAATGAAAGGTTGCTTTCACGTTACTTTTAATTTCATTAAATTGTATTAAAATGGTTTTTTTTTTATTTATTGATTAAAAGAGAGAGAAAGAGAGAATAAGAAAGTTAAGTCTACTGTAAGGAACAATCATTTTAGTTTGTTTTTTGCCATAACAACACCAATAGATCACGGAAATACTTTTTGATTGTTTTACATTTTAGTTATTATTCTGCATTTTCGTTCTTTAGATATATATAGATAAGTGTCGCTGTCCATAATTAAATTTAATTATATAAATAATAAAGAAGACAGCGGGAATCCGCTGGATTCAGAGGGCGCAGAACCGGGCGGAGTGGCGAGCATTAGGGGAGGCCTATGTCCAGCAGTGGACTTCGAAAGGCTGATGGATGGATGGATGATATAAATAAAAGTTAAATCCATTTTAAATATGGTATACAGTGTGGTATTTGCCAAAAAGTCTAAAATTTCTTAATAAACGATGTAAATTTATTTAATACTAGCGGCCCGCCCACGGCTTCGCCCGCTTAAAATACATGATTATTGATTTAAGCAGAATTGATTGACAACTATAATAAAATAAAATAAATAAATAAATCAGCTTCACGCTGTATCCCGCACACAGCAGGGTAGGCAGAGGGAACCTAGTGTTAAGACACTCCGTTCCCCACTTTCTGCCGAATTCTGGAGGCATTGCGTGTTGAGTGGCAGAACTCAACGCCGCGCTTAACCTCGACATCAGAGCGAAGAAATGGAAATATAAATTTAAGTACATATTTCATCTCCTCGAGTGGGGATCGAACCCACAACCAGTCGGTTTTGCAGTCACACCTCGTGCCGCTGCGCCACGACTGGCCTCACACCCTATAATAGAATGACAAACGAATATGAAGACAACATACAACAACATATATAATATAAAGACAACTATAATGACTTCTAATATGTTTTTTTGTTACTTTAATCTGTAATATTCTATTATGATTTTTTTACGACATTATCGTAACTTCTGTAAGAATTTTTGATTGTTTCGAACTAAAAAATATGACCAATGTCGATATTTGATATTCATAAAATATACATAAAGCTAATTATTTATTATATATATACATATATATATATATATATATATATATATATATATATATATATATATATATTTTGTAACATTACGTTCTTTTTAACTATGTTATGTTTTTTAAAGCTCTGTTAAATGTGCTGATGTCACTTAATAATTGTACTGCTTCAGAAACAGTCTTAAATGTAAAATTATTAATTTGGTTAAGGATTCATAATATTCTTTGTAAAATAACTGTAATGTTTGCATATTAACTCCTGTTTGCATATTATTAGATAAATGAATAATTGGTAAATATGTAGTTATTACAGAGTACACGTAGAAAGGATGTTTTTAGGCATTTTTATATAGATTTATTTCAAACGAACCAAAAAATCTATGTATTTACTTGATATTTCTTTGAAGATCAAATCGTTCTTTATCTCTGTGTTGAATTAATTACGATTTAAACTTTACTGTTACGATTTATGAAGGTAATCTCTACTAACAATTCAATTTTGTTTACTTAAAATAAATAAATCAGCTTCACGCTGTATCCCGCACATAGCAGGGTAGGCAGAGGGAACCTAGTGTTAAGACACTCCGTTCCCCACTTTCTGCCGAATTCTGGAGGCATTGCTTGTTGAGTGGCAGAACTCAACGCCGCGCTTAACCTCGCCACCAGAACGAAGAAATGGAAATATAAATTTAAGTTAATATTTCATCTCCTCGAGTGGGGATCGAACCCACAACCAGCTGGTTTTACAGTCACACTTCTTGCCGCTGCGCCACGACTGGCCTTGTTTACTTTATTGTATAAAATATATATTTTTATCAACAGTCATATAATCAAGACGTTTCGAATGTCATTCTTTAGCCAGGGTCATACCAGCGCGATTTCTATATAACATTCGCTGGCAAGCTAATGCCTTGAGTTCATTCAAATGACGATAACTTTTTTTGTAATGAACCGATTTTGATGAACCAAACTTTAGAACCTAAATTGAGTTAAAACAAAGCAATTGGTGAAATTTTCAAGTAAATCGGTTCAGTAGTTTCAGAGAAAAATGCGGACAACAATATGTCGACAGACAGACAGACAGACAGACAGACAGACAGACAGACAAGAAATTCAAAAAAAATCTTTTTGCTTTCTATTAGTCTTTTTAAGTATCCCTCTATCCATTTCAGTCAAAATTACTAAATGTACAGACAAAATATTTTTACTGTCTTATTATATATAGAGATAAATTTATTTATTACTTTGAATCAAAATAAACAATATTTTTATTTTATGTTTAATCAACAAGTGTTCATTGTCAATCAAAAATTAATAATCATATTTTCATTAAATTGACATATTCATATACAAATATACAATTAAAAATAAACTTAATTATTAATTAATGAAGATTTAAAGATTTCTTTGAAGGAATGTCATTTTAATATCAATAGTTGTATGAATTCATTAAAGGCTAATTAAAACCAGATTTTGCAGACGACATTTTCACGAATGAGATTCCGGCTCCATCCGTCAATTATTTTACAATATATATTCGATACATTAAAAAAATGTACCTATATCATTGGAGGTTAGTCATGGCGCAGGTCCACAAAGTGTGACTGTAAATTAGACTGGTTGTTGGTTCCATCCCAACCTGCGAAAATGAAATATTTATTTAAATTCATAGTTGAATTTGTTCTCTCTTGTGTCGAGGCAAAACGCGGCGTTGAGTTCCGCAACTCAACAGGCAATGCTTTCAGAATTCGGGGGAGAGTGGGAAAAGAGAGTGTCTTAACACTAGGTTTCCTCTGTCTATGCCGCTGTGTGCGGGATACAGCGTAAAGCTTTATCGTATTTTATTTTTATTTCCTTATCTTGGGTACATGCGGCGTTGAGGTCCGCCACTCAACACGCCATGCCTCCAGAATTCAGCAAAAATTGAAACAATATAGTGTCTTAACTCTGGGTTTCCAAATTCCTTCTCCCCCTCCCTCGGAATTAAGCATGAAACAAAAAAAATATATAAAAATAAATACAAAACGGAAGTTTCATAAAAGGTAATAAATATTGGATACATTAAAAATATGTATATCATTTAAAGGAGTGGACTTGTATGTTTAAATAAATATAATGATGGCAACACTTTCTTTGATACGATTAATTACGCACTCGAATTTTTGTACTTCAAATGAGGCCGATATCGACTTTCCTCGATCAAGATTCGTGAGTTGTCTATAAATCTCTCCGTCATACATTCGTCAATTGAACGAGAAAGTTGATTTTATTAATAATCATTATCGATTCGAAATCGATTTCGGTTGAAATCTCAGGGTGAGATTGTAATGAGATTAATGTTTTTTTCTTTTTTCTTTCCTTTATCTTTTTTTAGCGTCACGGTATATCTCGCACACAGACTCCCCGTTCTACATTTTCCGACTAAGTCAGGAAACATTACAATTGCCTCGACACCAGAGCGAAGAAATTAACATTTTAAATATTTCATTCTCGACTGGGAATGGAACCCACAACCTGACGCATTTGCAGTCATACTTTGTGCCCCTGCGCCACTATTGGCCTGATGCACTTGTTTTTGTTGCTTTGCTTAAAAATGCAAATAATTTGAGGCAAAATAACGTATTTCAATGCTGCCCTAGATTGCTTATAACAGCAAAAATTCTTCCTTAAATAGCAAATTTCGCAGTCATTGAAGGCTAAATTAAAAATTCTTATTGTGACTTTTAATATATAACTTAACTTAGGTCCACGCTGTATTCGCCGCCAGTAACTATTTTAAATATATATAAAAAAACATAAATTTTTTTTA
The DNA here is from genome assembly GCA_021202915.1 of Heliconius himera. Lineage (NCBI taxonomy): Eukaryota > Metazoa > Arthropoda > Insecta > Lepidoptera > Nymphalidae > Heliconius > Heliconius himera. Next base: position 31,958 of record JAJHJA010000959.1, read on the forward strand.
GGATCGTCCTATCAAAAATAATTTTGGAGCTGGTCTCGAGAAGTTGTTCAAATAGCTATTTTAGGCTTCCATCAGACTAGTGTTAATTAAGATAAAAAACTGGTTCCAGCTTTCATTATGTATTAGCGATTTTTTCCAATGTCATTATCAAATTACCGTATAGAACTTGAAGTATGTGAAATTAATCTTTTTAAGATTTTTGTGAGGTAGGTTTTGATAGGTAGGTTCCATATTATCAGATACCTTAAAAATTCTACCTTATAATATATTTTATGGTATTTATAATTTCAAAACACAATAAAACGTTATATATTCTGTTATATTTTTTATGAAAGTTAAATGTGATCTTCTCCAAGTAGAAGATTTTTAGCAGTTATACTTTTTTCAGCTTCACGCTGTATGTATCAGGGTAGACAAAGGGAACCTTGACACCAGAGCGAAGAATGAAAATATTAAATATGTAATTTCCTCGAGTGAGAATTGAATCCACAACCTGTCGCATTTACAGTCACGCACTTGTGCCATTGCGCCACGACTGGCTTCAAGTTATACTTTTATACAATAAATCTACTTACATCGTAAATACATGTGCGGATCTCTAAAATATTCACATCACTAGACCAATATTTTTAAAACCAAATAAGGTTTTATATGTAAATGCTTTACACCTTATAAAAGTTGATTACTGTCTCGTTCAACACCACGTCTGACACGAGCCCTTTCCTACTTTCTTCTATGACCCACTAACGTGTGACCTTTGAAGTGCATCGATGGTTTTTCGTATATAGTGTCAAGATGGTTTGAAGCTATTAATAGTATGGAGATTAGCGTTTTTTTGTACATTTTTTAGATTAAAATTAACATTAATATTTTTCAAAATTATGTAATTATTAATCCTCATCAATTTCCCTATTTACTGTCTATTAAGCAGTCAGCTTCACGCTGTATCCCGCACACAGCAGCAGTAGGCAGAGGGAACTTAGTGTTACGACACTCCGTTCCCTACTTTCTGCCGAATTTTGGAGGCATTGCGTGTTGAGTGGCAGAACTCAACGCCACGCTTAACCTCGACACCAGAGCGAAGAAATGAAAATATAAATTTAAGTAAATATTTCATCTCCTCGAGTTGGGATCGAACCCACAACCAGTCGGTCTTACAGTCACACCTTGTGCCCCTGCGCCATGATCGGCCGCAATTTTTGTTTTTACTGTCTATTAGTAAAATTTATTTTTAGATACCGGGACAACCAGTAGGTGCCAACTTAGAATTTATTAATTTTTAGTTTTTTTGTTTGATTTGATGCTATTTTCGTCTTGCCTGGCACCGAATCAAAAAAATACGTATATTAAATATTAGTTCCATTGCCTTTTTTTTTATAAGTCCAGTTCCCCACAAAAAAAATCGGATATCAAATTTGAATCACGTATCCGCTTACTCGACCTTGTTAAATTTTCCTTTTACCGATCGAAAGATACAACGAATAATACACATAAGTCACAGTTTCACCTTTAGTACGGCTACAAAGAGGGCTCAGACCCGCTCGCCTTGGTATTGTAATATATGATATAGATTGATTTAATTGTTTTTTTTTTGTAATATATTTTTATATGCGGTTGGTCTTTTTATAATTTTTTTTGAGATTTATATGACGACACTAAAAGAGACGTTTCAAAATAAAAAAAACCAACTATTCTTATTTTCTCTACAAATTCTTATCTGCGATTTCGTCTGGAAATTAAGAGCCTGATATAATATAGCCTAATAGCCTTCCTCTATAAATGGACTATTCAACACTAGGAGCGTATCTAGGTATGGGTGTTTCCTAGGATAGAGGAGGGAGGCTGGACTTTAGCTTTAACAGATATGTTCTTGTCAAGGTTTTTTTAGGAATAATTTTTTGTTAGTAAAATTTCTGAAACGGACACGAAAGTGGTAGTGATCACGCCCATGGCAGTGCCTGAGAAAGGCACGTTCAAACAAACAAACTTTTGTGTTTTATCAATCAGCTTGACGTTGTATCCCGTACACAGCAGGGTAGACAGAGGGAACCTAGTGTTAACACTTCGTTCCCCACATCCTACCGAATTCTGGAGGCATTGCGTGTTGAGTGGCAGAACTCAGAAAAAGAAGAAGAAGAAATCGAAATATAAATTAAAGTAAATATTTCATCTCCTCGAGTGGGGATCGAACCCACGGTCGGCTTCATCGGCCATCAGTCGGCTTTACAGACACACTTTGTGCCCCTGCTGTTGTGTTTTATAATATTATTAATATTGTTAATGTTCTTTAATAAAGATCAAGTTATGACTAGACTGATCTTTTAAAACATCTCATAGACTAACATGATTTCCGCTCTGATTTATATTAAGATAGCGGCTCGTCTGTATGTAATGCAAAATGACATAATTGATACCTTTTGCATATTCATTAGTGAAGACCCATTAAGTAGACCTATATATAAATAATGTACGTAATCTTTATATTATATCTAATCAGCTTCACGCTGTATCCCACATACAGCAGGGTAGGCAGAGGGAACCTAGTGTTAAGACACTCCGTTCCCCACTTTCTGCCGAATTCTGGAGGCATTGCGTGTTGAGTGGCAGAACTCAACGCCGCGCTTAACCTCGACACCAGAGCGAAGAAATGGAAAAATAAATTTAAGTAAATATTTCATCTCCTCGAGTGGGGATCGAACCCACAACCAGTCGGTTTTACAGTCACACCTCGTGCCGCTGCGCCACGACTGGCGTATGTAATGTAATATAATATAATGTATTCTAGTCCTTGTCTGTAGCTTTTTTGTTTTTTTTTAAGTGGATTTACGACGTAGGTACGTTTATTTTTTTTAGTTTCACGCTGTATCCCGCATTTAACACAGTAGATAGATTGAACTTCGAAGCCTAGTGTTAAGACTTCTACTTTTCACCGAATTCTAGAGGGATTGTGTGTAGCGAAACTCAACTCTGTTTTTATATATTTAAAAAAAATACTATTGCCTTAAATTCCAGTAAAGATTTTTATAGGCCCTTGAAGTAATAAAATGAAATGACTATTGCACATTTCTTGCTTTATTCAAAAAAAGATTGTTTTTCTCGGATGCGATTTATATTCTTACCAAAGTTACATATAGATAATTATGTCATCTGAGAATATTATAATAATAGCGAAAGCGTGGGTAGAAATAAAGACATTTGTCCCTTTAATGTTTTACTTAACAATTATTGGAGGCCAGTCGTGGCGCAGGGGCACGAAGTGTGACTGTATAATCGACTGGTTGCGGGTTCGATCCCCACTCGAGGAGTTTTTTATTTTTATTTTATTTATATTTTCATTTCTACGCTCTGGTGAGTTCCGCCACTCAACACGCAAAGCTTTCAAAAATCGGCGGAAAGTGGGGAAGTTCCAAAACTGCTTTGTGCGGGATATAGCGTTTACTACTAATGCTATGTATAGAATTATACTTAGTTAGAAAACGTATAAAAATTTTAATGTAGCTGGGTTTAAACCCATGCCTTTGGAAAATGGTTCAAAGTCTTGGACGATTATTTTCCTTTCCTAATGTGTAGTAACTCTTTAAAAATATTTTTAGACATTGATTTATACGACCTTGTATATGGAAATACCTTATATTCTACTTGGGATTTCGCCTTGTGGTGAAATGGAAACAACTAAGAGTTTTGTATGACACGAACGCCCGTGGTAACTCTATCCACAAATAAATACCTACAGTTGGTTTCATAGAAACAATTGAAATAAATTAATAACCGAGCCTATTGTAGCTTTCACAAAAATATTTTTTTACTTCGAACCAGTAGTTCCAGAGATTGGCGTGTCCAACCAAACGAACTCTTCGGGCTTATAATATTATTATAGTAATAGATCAATAAGTTTATAGTTACATAACTAGCGATGACATTTATTTAATTTCCTATTTTCTTTTTCCAAATTGAAAGTGGGGAACGAAATGTCTCAATACTAGGTTCCCCGGTTACATATGTGCCGGATGTAGCGGGAACCTATAAAAAAAATAAGATTGGAACTACAACTACTAGTAAGAAAAAAAATGTCAAAAATTTAAATTTACCTAAATAATATAATTTTAATTGCTTAACACCTGAACCAGTAAATAAAATTACCACGAACAAACGCAGTAACTAGAATCGTAGGCCGTTGCTTGACTCAATTAACTTCTGCTTTAATTATGATCTCATTACATGATGGTTTGACGGATATAACGAGATCGGGGTCTGATATAATATTAAGTTAAACTTATAAAAAAAGAGGCCAGTCGGGCGCAGAGGCACGAGTGATTGTAAAATCGATTGGTTGTGGATTCGATCCTTACTCGAGGAAGTGGAATATTTATTTACATTTATATTTTAATTTCTTCGTTCTGGTGTCGAGGCAAAGCGCGGCGTTGAGTTCCGCCACTCAACACGCATTGCCTAAAGAACTCGAGGGAAACTGGGGAACGGTGTGTCTTAACACTAGGTTTCCTCTGCCTACCCTGCTGTGTGCGGGATACAGCGTGAAGCTGATTTGATTTTGATTAAAAAAAATATCTTTTTTTTATATTTGATTGTACCAACGTGACGCAGTGGAACGGCATTTGACTGTAATTTGTAACAAAATCGTCGTGGATTCAAGCCCTAGTCAGGGAAATGGATATGAAGTGTCTTAATACTACTTTCTCCGGCCTACTACGATTACGGTGAATCTATAACTAATTATAGATAATTATCTATGCTATTATATATTTGTTATATTTCTTTATTTCTTTTGTTGTTGTTTTGAATTGTTTTGAACCCCCTATAACGTCCAACAAAAGCCTTATCATTTCGTCACCCATACGACTACTATACTCATAACAAAATATGCAATGCAATCCGGAACATTTGACCAAACGCTCATTGCCAAATAATATATGATTCATTCCCATTAGCGGTCACGGGCACGCGTTACCTTCATATTACCTTCGACAGTTCACATTTTACATAGTAATGTGATTTGACTTCCTATACGATTGTAATATAATGGAAACACGCTTCACGCTGTATCCCGCATGTAGCAGGGGAGGCAGAGGGTAGTCTTTGAACACTCCGCTCCGACTTTCCACTTAATTCTGGAGGCGTTGCGTGAGTGGCGGAACTCAACGCAGCTCTTTATCTCAACACCATAGCGAGAAGATAAATATTAAATATTTAATTTCCTCGAATGGGAATCGAACCCACAACCTTTCGTTTACAGTCTACACTCAGTCTATGCCCCTGCGCCACGACTTGTTACAATAATTTTATTACATTATATTTGAAATTCTTCAAAAATACAGCACGACCTTGTTATTACTCAGATGAAATATCGCAAAAACATTACTGATATTAAGAAATCTAAAGTCAAGGAATATTGCAGTTCAATGTCAACTTCTACTTAATAAGAAATATTTTCAAGGAAAGCTGGTACAGTAAACGTATACGAGGTTTAGATGCTACCTGCCTCTCCTCGTGTTAGATGTACGGACGCATTCTTATGTTAGAAGAAAGCTTTCAACCTTGAGCTTTCGCAACTACCAACCGGTTCGAATAAGGAACATAAAAAGGGGCGCACGCGCATGCTTCTTCTAAATGCCACGGTATATGTATGTACGGGTGTTGTGGAATATGGTATGCCTAACCTACATACAGTGTTAGGTTTGTTTTGCTATGAAATTCTTATTGTGCTATTAGAAGTAATAAGACTTAAATTGTAGAATGTACTTCCAGTTGATCTAATCAAGAAGTCGGTAGGGAACCTTAGGTGGACGTGTCTGACTCACACTTGACAGGTATTTTAGTTACTTCATAGCTAAAGCAAAATTGTTCCTACTCTACATATTCTATTAACTTTATATAAATTATCGTTGAATTCTGTTATAATAAATCCACAAATTATATTAATTTTATATATATTATATATTCATACAATTTAATAAAACAATCTACATACATATTCCAAAACTAAATTAATATACACAAAAATAGACTGCCTAACGACTAAATACGCGATGAAGCGTAAATATCTTATTTTACTTCAGTTTGGAATCTGTTACGTTATTTCGACACTGTTACAACAGCCCGGCTAGCTCAGTCGGTAGAGCATGAGACTCTTAATCTCAGGGTCGTGGGTTCGAGCCCCACGTTGGGCGATTGTTTTTTTTATTTATTTAATATTTTTTCATTTTTTTTTTTATCAAATAATTATAATTTATATTAACTTGCAAAATATTCATAATATAAGAGGTTTCAATGGACGAATTAATATTCATCAATATGAAGACAGTTATGGGCTATTACTTAACCTCCACCTGTGAAAGTTGGGAGTGGTCGTAATCAGGTATAAATGAGACTACCGGCCACCCATGTCGATTGGAAATATATATATATATATATATATATATATATATATATATATATATATATATATATATATATATATATATATATACATACATACATACATATATGTATATACTTTGTGACGTCACTCCACTTGTATCTCAGGAAAAGATGGCCGCCAGCCAGTCGTTTTACGCATTTTTTTTGTGGTTTGCCAATAAAAAGTGAACTTTTGAGACGAATGAAACTGTATGCTCTTAATATAATCAAAGTTGAGAAAGCTGACTTGATCTTTAAGATAAAAGTTCAAATTTAAAATTATTTAATTTATTTTATTTTATGTATTTCAGACTAATAACATATACTACATATATTAACTTACGTTTTGTAGCTCTCTAGAATATACAAAATTATTGTTAATAGTGATTTTTTTTCATCTACTCGCTATATCAGGCATACAACAAAGTAGGCAGAGGGAACCTAATGTTGAGACACTCCCCGCTTTCCGCTGACATATTGAGGCATCGCGTGAGTGGCAGAAGTCTTCACTTTTTGCCTTAGTATCAGATCGAAGAAATGAAAATATACACAAATATTTTCATTTCTTCTATCCAATCCCACTCCAGGAATGAATTATTATTTCCCCGAGTGGGAATCGAACCCACAATCCAAAACTGTCGCGTTAAAGTCACACGTTTGTGTACCTTAAGGTACTCAACGCCGCGCTTTGCTACCAAAGTAAAGATATAAATAAAAATCAAATCAGCTTCACGCTTTATCCCGCACACAGCAGGGTAGGCAGAGGGAACCCAGTGTTAAGACACTCCCGTTCTCCACTTTCTGCCGAATTCTGGAGGCATTGCGTGTTGAGTGGCAGAATTCAACGCCGCGCTTAACCTCGACACCAGAGCAGAGATGGAAATATAAATTTAAGTAAATATTTCATCTCCTCGAGTGGGGATCGAACACACAACCGCCGCGTATATAGTCGCACACTTATGCTCCTTCGCCCCAACTGCCTCAATTTATTTATGCTTTCTATTATTTTACATATAGAATACTTAATAAAAAAATTAAAATTAAATTAAATTAGCTTCACGCTGTATCCCGCACACAGCAGGGTAGGCAGAGGGAACCTAGTGTTAAGACACTTCGTTCCCCAGTTTCTGCCGAATTCTGGAGGCATTGCGTGTTGAGTGGCAGAACTCAACGCCGCGCTTAACCTCGACACCAGAGCGAAGAAATGGAAATATAAATTTAAGTAAATATTTCATCTCCTCGAGTGGGAATCGAACCCAGAACCAGTCGGTTTTGCAGTCACACCTCGTGCCGCTGCGCCACGACCGGCCTCAATACTTAATAAATCAAAATAAATCTAATAATAGTCTTAAAATCATTCGACATTGGTCTCTCACATGTTCTCCACCATCCGAAGCAATCTGACAAGCTATGTAGTAAATCTGGAATTAGTGTAGTAGTGGGGCTTCAGTAATGTCACCGATTTGACACGTGCGTCGGGGCGTGACATAGAATAATGGTAATCTGATTGTGGTGTGGAGACTTCTAAGCTTTTATTATGTATAAACAGATAGAAAAAATCTGAAATTGATGTTCTATCAGTGTTTTTACGTCGCCATTTAATTTTATAATATAGATATCAGTCTATTTCATACTTCTTTTCTTTGATATTATGCGGAGTAGACAGAGACCACATTAAAAATTGACCTCATGAGTTGGTAATAATAATCATTGATTCGTGATTCTCATCATCAGTTTACGTTTAGTTCAGTTCAGTCCAGTCCAGTGGCGCGATGGCTGGAGTGGCGGAACTCAATGTCGCGCTTTGTCTCGATACCAGAGCGAAGAAATGGAAATATTTAATATTTCATTTCCTCGAGTGAGAATCGAGCCCACAACCTGTCACACGCCAAGACAAACCTCAATTAATATTTTTATTTCTAAAAAAAAAAGATTCTGTAAATCAACCACTTCCGTAACAAAAGGCTGTAATAAAACTATAATCACGTGCTCTGCGGTACTAAACACGATAGCAGTGACCGAGTAGTGGTCGGTATCCTCTCTGAAGGTTTGTTCTTACTTGTATACCTTGCGAACCGTCGATGCGGAAATTTAATATGTAGTGTAGGTACAGGTACAGGTATGTGGGGGCTTACTGGGCCAGAACGTGCGGACTTTCCTTGAAAAATAAAAGGTAGTATTGTTTAAGAGCTTTGTAGTCTAGAATTAGTAGTAGCTGAGTTTATAGATTATTTATTATAGATTTGTATAGAACATTGTTTTTATAATATATTCTGTTGATATCTTTTTTCTAAATCCTAAAAAATAGATAAGTTTTTATAATTTATTAAGTTTCTATGTTGATGAATGATAACTGGAAGTCGTAGTCTAAAATGATAAAAAGCGATTGTAGTCAACTAAAATGTCTGATGTTAAATATTTAAAAAGTGTTATTATTAATTAAATAAAAATTAGCTTCACGCTATATCACGCACACATCAGGGTAGGCAGAGGAGACCTACTGTTAAGACGCTCCGTTCCCCATTTTCTGCCGAATTCTGGAGTCATTGCGTGTTGAGTGGCAGAACTCAACTCCGTGCTTAGCCTCGACACAGGGCGACACAGGGCAAAAAAATGGAAATATAAATTTAAGTAAATATTTCATCTCCTCGAGTGGGGATCGAACCCACAACCAGTCGATTTAATCTATTAATCTATTTCTTGTATTCTTATAAAAAATATATAAAAATCTAATATTATATAAATTACGTATATTTAATAATAAAAAAACTTTAATATTCTTACAACAGTTTATATTAATTGACGTAAAAAAAAAACCTTATAAGTGTCCGACACGCAACGCACGTTGTAGCGACGCCCGATGAATATTCAAGCTTAAGATAAGAAAAGAAAGTTCCGCAGCAATAAACCAGCTGTGCACTATTAGTTATATGGTATGGTATTGTAACATATTTAAATTTTATGCTAGGAAGAAAGCAAAACATAAGAAAAGTATGTTTTTCGAATAAAAAAATATATTTTTTATGAAGTATCACTTAGTTTTGTTTAACTTTCACGCCGTATCCCGCTTTTAGAAGGATAGGCAAAGGGATCTAGTATTAAAACAGTCCATTTCCCCAGTTTCCCCTCAGTTTTTGAGACATTGTCTTGTTACCAGAGAGAGAAGAAAGAATGTAAAAAAATATAAAACTGACCTATATTTATTTACCTATTGAAGTATACTTAATAGTTGTTTTAGAACTGTTTTTGTACCTCCTTATAATATAACAGGCTGTTAGCGATTTTATAAGAAATTATAAGTTAACCTCTTGTGGACTTTTGAACTTTGACAATATAGTTACAGTAGTGTGTCAATATTTTCGACTACTTTTATATTAAAAAAAAAACATATTTCGCAATGTATAAAAAATTAACTATAAATTGGAAATCAAAAGGCTTATTGTATCGCATAACCATTTTTTTTAAACGTTACAACACTTAATTAAAGAAAAACGCCGTAAAAATCCAAAACGAGGTAACAAACAATCATTTTTTATATTTTTTTTAATTGAGCATGTAGGCGATACAGGCTACGAAGTGAACCAGTTAGCCTTATTTGTAAAACCAGTGCAGTTTTGTACTGAAATTTTATATATTTTTCGAAAATTATAACCCTATTTTGTAGGGAAAGTTCATCTTCATCGCAATTATATAGAAGCAGTGGCACACCTAATATGGTGGGACTACTTTCATTTTTATGACTTTTTCCGGCGTGGGCGGGTGTTAACATGCGAACAAAAGGTTTTGATATGAGAAGACATTATCGATACATCTTTATATTTACATATCCAATCCATATATACATGGACGTTTGTACATAATATATTTTGTTTTTTTTTTATACTATTAAAAGATAGCTTCCCACTTCCCCCCGAATTCTGGCGGAACTCCACGATCCGCTTTGCTTTGACACCGGAGCAAAAAAAAAATGTTAAATACTCCATTTCCTCGAGTGGAAATCGAACCCACAACCTTTCGCACTTACAGTCACAAGCTTGTGCCGTCGTGCGATGATTGGATATTTTTGTCAATACCTTATGCAATATTTGTTTACAATCGCTGCTATTTTGCTAAGAAACTGCAGCATTCTGCAGTAAACAGAATACACCTTAGCTGTCAAAACAACTTGCTTACAAAAATACAATAATATCAATACTACGGTACAAAGTTCGTTTTCTATTTATTTATAATCGTGGTAGTGTTTACATATTGTTTCAGTAACATAGTGCTATGTTTATAGTTCAAAGTGAAATTTGTGGGAAAATTCTTAACTGTTTGGTTGTATATGAGGTTAGTTTTGTTTTTTTTTATAATATGGACATAAATCAAAATCATTATTCTTTTTTAGTGGTGTAATTTCGTTAGAAACATCTGAATTTTACACAAAAATCAGTTCTCATTCTTAATAAAACGATTATTCTTAATGTAAAGTATCTATCTATGTATTAATCAAAAGTTCATATAAATGCTTGTAGTGTAGTAGGTAATAGATTATTTTATTACAAAAAATCTTTTTTATTTATAAAAACTGAACTTTGAACTGGTGCTTAAGTTATATAAATGGAATGAAATGGTTGTATTTTGCGGCGTTGAATTCCGCCACTTTACGCAATATTTCGAATTCGGGCCGTGTTACGAATAGATTGTTGGACTAAACTGGATAAGGGATGAAGCTAAACAAATATTACTGCATAATATAATTTAAAATTAATCTAATTTATAATTAAAACATATTCACTTTCATAAGTTGCTATTCAAAATGTAAAGTATTATCGTTAATACTGATTAACAAGTGACGTATGTAGGATTAATAAATTTCTTTTGATTACTAAAAAAAATCACAAATCATTCATTTCAATACTATTTACAAATAGGTACATATTATACATAATGGTGAAATTTAATTGTTCTTTTTGCTGGACTGTAATAACTACCATATTTCGTAATTATGTAAGATTTTTGTATTTTTATAGCGATTTTAAATATATTTTTTTTATTAAACAAAAGGCAAATTTGCCTATAATTTTGTTTTAACTTTAAATCTGCACTGTACTGTATAGCGTATAAAACATAGCGTCGTACTTCTTTACGCAGGGTAGGCAAAGGATAACTAGTGTTGAGATATTCGTTCGTTCCCCACTTTTCTCCCAATTTTCGAGACATTGGGTGCTGAGTGGCGGAACTCAACGCCGTGCTTTGTCTATTAGAGCGGGAGAAATGAACTCCCCAATAGCATGCCACTAAGTTCGACTTTCAACTCATCGCATCCAACCGTTAAGTTACTATTGACCACCATTTGAGGCAGAAAAGCTGTCTTAGCCGTCGTCTATAATATTTATAGTTGTTACATACTTAGGGAAGAAAAATACTTAAAAAAAAAAATTAAAAACACTGGTTTTGCAAATTAAAATCTTAAAACGCCGATCCAAAAGTTATAAAATTATATGGAGTGGTCAATTAGACAAACTTTTTATTATTTTACAAATACTTAGTTATCAACATTTACAAATTTGTTTTATCTTTATTTAAAAATGTAAAATCATTATTAAAAAAGATAAAAAAATAACTCAATAAACTTAGAAAGCCAGTTTGTAAAATCTATTTTAAGTATTGTTACTAATCATATAAAAACTTATTTCTACTATATCCAAATATGCTTAAAACTTGATACTAATATAAATATGTAGATATGTAGGTACACCAAATAAATCTCAACCATTTCATAAAATAAATGCTTATTCCGCTTTCGATAACAGTTTCCTGATACCGTTGACCTCCTTATCGGATTCGTTGCGGACTTTGTTCGATTGAGACGTCAAAGCGAATCGCTTTAACATCTATTTCAAAAATGTAATTTTATTCATAGATTCCCTTTTTTTATTTTCTTAATATTTTGGATTATTATAATAAAAAGTTGATAATTAAACAGCCGGCGTTTTTTTTTGTTGTCTATGTCATTATCACTAGTACTATAATGTAGTCAACGAGACGCAGTTAGGTTAGTTTTGATTGAACGCAATGGTTGTCAGTTCAAATCTGATTTAATTATTTAAATGTTTTATAAAATTCATGTATTAAATTAGTTAATTATATGAATTTATGTAATTGAATAATTTATATAATTAATGATTTAGTTAATTAATTATATTTTTATTGTTTCCTGAATGACATAGCGTGGTGACCTTGGGTTTCGTTAGTAATAAATTAATAAAATTAAACTTTTTAGAAAAGGGATTTATCAACGTATAAAGATTCAAACCCACCTCCTCTTGTTTACTATCGGCACATCCTAACCAATTAAACCATACGTTCATCATCGACCTACATACGAAAAAAAATATATTTGTTGTGTAAACATCTTATTTTTTATTGTTAGCATCTCTGTAGGAATTTTCGTATACAATTAAGAAAGAAACGAAATGCATACTGTATTATGTACCACTATATTTGACCTCACTGTCAATTTAGTCGTGTAATTTATTAAATAGTCATTTTTGTAAAAACGTGCAAGTCTCGATCTTGACATTTGGGTTCTTCTAAAGGCCTGTATTGAAATACTATTGTATATCTACATTTTAATGTCATGTCGTTGGATATTCTTGTTCACATTAAATATCTCAACAATGTTTTTCATAAATGTCAAAATTTATAAATTTTTATTTTTCAATATCAACAAATAAATAATTATCATATTACAAATACAATTACAGGAATTATTTGTATACCACATTGCCTAAATTTATAATTAATCGTTACAATCAAATTAATATTTTCATTTTCTCTTCTTACAGATGGACAGTAGCTCAGAAGCGATGGAGCTGAGACGGGAGCTGGACGCTGTGAAGAGTGCATTACAACAACAGTCAGAATCTGTTCTAAAGCAACGTCACCAGCTCGTTGAAGCTAGTCAAGCACTCGCGGCACGTGACAAAGATGCTGCACAAGAACGACGCCTTAGACAAGACCAACTCGCAATAGTTCTCCGCTCTCTAGTCCTTCTAGAATCCAGATTGAGTAGAGAACAGAAACAAATAAATGTTGCTCTTTTACAAAAAGACAAAATTATTAGATCACAACAAGAGGAAATAGTAAAGTTGAAAGCTCGAAAGTCATATTGCAGCAATTGCCAACAACTCCTTGGCTTCACAAGTGAGCAAACAAACATCGAAACCGACCCAGAGTTCCAAAGCTTAGAAAGCACAGATTCTAGATTTCAAAACAGTTTTGTAAGAAGCTGCAGCTATCGCGAAAGAAAAACGCCACCAGCGTTTCAAAAAAACACTAGGCTAAGTAAAAGTTTCCAACTGCCTAAAAATGACATAATTTATGGAAATTCGAGTTCGAGTGAAGAGGGTAATACAGCCAGTGTTGGAAGTAAAGGAACATTTATTAAAAATAAACAAGCCTTCAGCCGCAGGGATGTTTTTAGAAGATCTAGAAAATATTCTGGTAGAAAAAATAACAGTAAGAACAACGATCATGTACAAAAGAATGTGTATAACAATCACATCAATAGCAGTAGTACAGAAGAATGTATCAGCATGAACTATCTGGTTAATAGCGACGATGCTGATATAACAGCAAGTCAAATAGCAAATGACATAAGGAGAGCTTCTCTAAAAATAGATCAGCTGATTGATGAAGCAGCTAAAGAAAAAACTGAAAATACTCAAAGTGACACAGATAAAACATATTCAACGAAAATGGAAAGACTCCATGGAATAAAACGGCAGGCGTCCGATGAAATCAAAGCTAACAGGCAAATATTTTTAAATAAAGTTCTAAGTGATGAAGGAGAAGAAAAACCTTGGTATTGCAATGTAAGCGATCCCGAGCAAGAAATGGATAGTCTAGACCAAAGAGTTTCTCTTAAAAATACGAAATCAAAATCCACCGATAATCTTTTAATGGAAGGTTTAAATAGCGGAATTCTAAACGCTGAAGTAATATCAGCTAAAAATGAAGTTCTATGCAATAATATGTTGAAAAACAATATTAATAATAATTTTCAAACCAACTTTCAAGAAAAATCTGACATCTTAGATTCCAATAAAAACATTCCTGCAGACGCCAGTGAGAATTGGTACGCAAGTACGAGCGATGCTGACGACACTCCACCTAATGAAATATATAAAAATAATCCTGTCTTGGAATGTGTAAATCAAATTTTGCTACAAAACTCTTTAGATGACAGTAGCAATGATAACTCTAAGTCGAGTGAAACACCCAGTCCAAGTCCTAAAGCAGCTACAAAACGAGTGCAGTTCTCCACACTTAATAGTATCTCATATGACGATAAGATAAGAGCAAGCCCTGGCTCAAATCACACTTTGCCAAGGACAGACAAAAGAGCTAATAAAATCGTCAAATTTAGTTTAGAAACAGCCTCAGAACATAGTTATGAAGTACCAAACACAGCACAAGGCTTCCAATATGAGATACAGAGCATTTATAGTAATGAATATGAACCGATCATTACTAAAAATGCCGAGCCGAGACCTGCGCCTCTTACGCGCTCATCACCTGTCATGGACAAATCAAACACTGTTCCTAAAATCAAAGGTTCTATAGTCAAAAATATAGCCGCGAATATAGAAAGTCGCCACCAAATGAACTTGGATCTTAAAGACAACAGCTTGGGTGCCATGAAAATTTTTAACAAGAAAAAGGTGCCACGAACTCCTCCAGCACTGCCGCCTAAACCAAAGAACTTATCAGCTAAATGGAAAGCTGAAAACTCTGTCAAACAAGCGATGGAGCCTTTAGACTCTGACGCCGTTGCGGCTAACCAACGGGTTGCAGATGTTAAGACGAGAACCGTGGGACAAATGGCCACTATAAAAACCGTGGAACCGGACTACTGCTCCATTTCAGAGATAAATGTTCCAGTAGTCAGTAACGGCAAGAGGGAATTGCTACTCACGCAGCCCACAGTCGAAATTCACAATGAACAGTATCCAGTCCACACTAATCAGAGAGACAGCGTAGCTAAAGTGGTCTCTTTACCTAGAATACAGAATAAAATAAGCGACAAAGATATACCGAAATTACCACATGTAACTGAGATTATTATCCCGGATGAAGACGATAAACCAACTGAAGATCACAGATCATTCAATCAATCTAAAAGTTACCTGGCAAATTTTAATATACACGCTCTCCAAGCTAAAATAGATCCGCGTGGCTCTATCCAGATGGGAAACACAGTGTCTTCTATTCTCTCAGAGATAAACAAAGGTTCCAAGACAGGTGGTAAGCAAATAAATTTAACAGATCTAGATAACCAGTTCAATAATGCACCAAAAGCCGCAGAGCCACGCAAAACTGAATATTTTGATGACATAGACAAGTTTGATTTGTCTCAAGACTTCGAAGAGTTTAAAATAGATGATGAACTCGGTAGCATCGTTGCGGAGGAATATCGAATCAGCTCTGGTAGCAGCGACGGTTCTATATCCGATGTTGTGACAGAACACCCTGTCACCAATACTGTACCTGAAAATGATGAAAATAATGAAAGCGAAGAAAAAAATGAGACATTTCTTCAGAACGAGAATTTAAATAAAAGCAAAAATGCAAAGCTTTCCAATAAACCTGATCTCCTATCAAATATCGAAAACGTTGAGACTGAATCAGTAAGGAATTCAGATATCGAGTCTAGTAACTCTTCGGGCAGCAACAGTGGATCTTACAACACAGTTAAATGTGAACCCCGAATGATTTTAAATACAACTGATACTAATTTCAACAAAAGTAAAGGATCGTTTGATTTCTTTCTGGAAACATCTGGACTTAGCTCGAAATCCATATTTTCTCCTTCCAAAAATTACTTAGGACTTAGACCGCCTAGTGCTAATCATAAGAACGTATTAAAGCCTAAAGATATAAAGATGAGAGTGAAAAATCCCTTAACAACGAACAAAATCAACGAAAAACCTATGACGACTGCTATTAAATATTTTGAGCCCTATGTGTAATATATAATGTATTTGTTATTATAATAAACTTTTTTTATTTTATTTATTGTAAAAATGAACTTGCCTGCATAATATTACTTTATTTATGTTAATATGTTTGTACATATTTTAATTATACCTAGTTATTTTACAAATATATAATATTAAATGATATAATTGTTTTATTTTATCATCAGAATAAACGCTAAAAGGGTTTAATATAGAATAATAAAAGATAATCTTCCGTAAAATCGTATATATTTACTAATATTAAAAATAACAATGTAATAAATAACTAAAGTCTAACAAAAATAACATAATTTCTTATAAAACTAGAACAAATTCATTGGTTAATCTCATCCTGTATGCCATTAGACGTCCATACTGGTTTCACAGGAAATACACAAGTTGTAGGACTTCTGTGAATTTAAATCTCTATGAAATAAGTTTAATCAATAGACACTATACTTCCGTCGAAGCAATGCTTAACACTAGTGGTCACAGGTTCGAATCTTTGCACTTTTTCCGCATACATTTCAATCTTTCCGATTTTTTCTCAATAATTTAGTCCAAACATCGGCATAGATACAATAACACTGTAAGAATAATAAAGTCTCATTTGCCGCTATGGAGCATATCAAGATTCCTTTTTGAACTTTTTTTCTAAATATTCTATAGTATTTATCTTAAAGTTCTTCACAACATTCTTTAATTTCCACTTCTTGATAGACGAAAACTTATTACTTTTGTCTTCTATGGCCACTATATTTCCAGTATCACATATTAGTGTTTCGTCACTGACACTAAAATTCAATTCTTCAGTGGACGAAAATCTTGAAATGGAGATATCAGAGAAGGAATCACATCTTTTCTTGTAAATCCTCTTAGGTCTTAAAGTCCTTAAATATTCTTCAGACGAAAACGTCGTATTTGGAACGTCTACTATCGCTGGAGAACAAGTATTTATATTTTCATCATCCAGATCTACAGGTGTGCCCCACTTACGATCCAAAGAACGGAAAGCATGAGACAAATGTAGATGCAATTCCATCTTTTCTGATACAGTCAAATATTATAAACACTGACACTGTTAAATGCGAGAGACTCGTAAAGATAACAAAATAATGTTATCACAACGAAAACGAATATTGTAATGATGTTCAATGCAGAATGTTTAACCTATTTAAATCAATATTTCACCCCCCACCTATTAAAATTCGGAAAGGGTTAATTAAATAATCGACGATTATAATAAAGTAATTTTAATTTAAGTATTTACGTAAGTGATATAAAACAGTAGCAATAATTAATTAATTTGATAAATACTCATTAAGTAATGATTAACTTAATTATTATTAACAGTCAGTCAGTTATTATAAGGCCGGTCGTGGCGCAAGGACACAAAATGTGACTGCAAAATCGACTGGTTGTGGTTTCGATTCCCACTCGAGGAAATTCCAATTATTCCGCCACTTAACATGCAACGCCTCCAAATATCGGCGGAAAATAGGAAATGGAGTGTCTTAATACTAGGCTTCCTTTGCTTACCCTGCTGAGTGCGGGATGCGTGAAGCTGATTATTAACAGTACTGACTGTTGGAAGAAACTTGGCAAGATTGGGCTTTAATTTTTTTATATAATGTAGGTACTGTACTCTAATTAATGTGTTACATTATACACATTTTATTAAAGTAAATATTTTATAATTTATTAAAGTAAATATTTTATAAAAAAAGGTTGTAACTATAGTTGTAAATTTTTTTTTTATAATATACGAAAATGCATTTTTAGAAACCCAACATTTCATAGGTCCCAGGGAGATTGCAGTGGCAGTCACTTGTCAGTGGATACATTTATTATTTCAAACTTTTTTACAATATACTTAAATAAAATATAAATAGACAAAACATGAATAATCTCAATATTCCAGACATAGGAGCATTTATTTGCCGCATACAGCAGGATAGGCAAACAGAATGATTTGTTAAGATATTCTTTTCTCTACTTTAGATTTACTATTTTTATTTATTTAAATATAACCTACAAATATCATCTTTATACTTTTTAAAAACCGTATAAAAATTTTGAGCGTAGCGGGATTTGTACCCGTGCCTCTTGGAAACCCTCCCAAGTTCTCAGACCAACTAAGCTATATGTTCTCATCGGGCTACGTCGTATGCTTTTTGCAATTTATTTGACTCAGACTCAGTTTTGCTACACTCCAACAGCAATCAATTTAAAACTTTAATATTAAGTAAAAACTAAGAAACTTTACTAGAAATTAGTAATTACATTAGAACAGATTATTTTTGTACTTAAATATTTAGCATACAACATTTTTGCAAAAACCACAAATTTATTATACTGATGAAATAAGCAACCTTGACAATTAAATGAAATATACATACATTATTTTGTAGTATAATTTTTAAATAATATATCTAAATTATTTTGTATAAATATATTATGATTCTTAAGTAAAAATAAGAAATGTTTAATTTAATATCAGCTTTATTTCTTAACCTTAAAAATCCATACCTATATTATAAATTCGAAAGTAACTCTGTCTGTCTGTCTGTCTGTTACGCAATCAGGGCCAAACCGCTAATTCAATTGTAATGAAATACTCATACAGAGATACTTGAGGGTCTTCGGATGAACATAGGTTACTTTTTTTCTCATATTTGTAATATTGTCGATATATATTAGATATTAAAATATTTTTCAATTTGACAGGCAATTTATTCCGCCATGTTAATAACAACCAACCGTTGCTAAGCAACGGTTTGCAAAGTTTATTTGTTGTTATAAGCAAACGTCACCCAAAATGAGCTTGCTTAACGCATACATGGCGTGCGCCGACTCAACCTTATGAGATACATAAAAATAATGTTTTACAAAAATATTGTCCTTTAAATAATGTTTAAAAAAGTCCGCGATACACATACCATATTTATCTCTGAAGCTTGAGCAAAGTAACACAGTAACAACAAGTAACCATTTTAATTAATTTACTTTATATTTATCGGGTTTTTGTTGTATGTATTTTCTATAATTTGATATTGATCCTTATGAAAATGAATATAATAGCCACTTTTAGCATTTCATCTAGATTGAAATTATAGTTCACTGTACGGTTTTGTAAATTTTCATACATTTTCGAACTACTGTTAATTTTTATGTAATTATTTGCTGTTTATAATTAATTTATACTTTTCTTTGGTTCTTCGCTTATTCGAGGAGCAGATTAGTTAGATTTTCATAAATTTCTTGGTGTGGTGTAAGTTGCGGCCCTGCGCGGCATCGGTGTAATATTATTTAAGTATTAAGGAGAGAATTGTTGGTTATTTACTCTTGGTTGGATGGTTATCTATACCGTTGTTATACACTTAATAAATTGTGGTTTTAGTTTTCTGGGATTTTATTTGATATTGCTCGCAAAACTTATCATATTTAATGTAGAAAGGACTTTAGTTATTTCATATAGTATCTATGTACGCGCGCAAGGAAAATGAGTAAAAAGATTTTTCCCGGGTAAATCAGTAAAATCGATCACTGAAAGTCCAATAAAAATTAGTTCAGTTATTCTGGATATTAGCTCGGGGAAATAGAAAGACAGAAAGAGATAAAATTATTAATAATGTAGCTGGTTTTGTTTAGTTTTTTTATTGATATTTTACTATGGTTACGTTTACTTATATTTTTTTTTATTTAAATTAGTTACATATTTTCACAAGCAATTTCCTAAATATATCTATAAGCATTCGTAAAGTTTAAGCGGGCGAAGCCGCGTCCGGGTCCGCTAGTAATAATATATTTAGTGAAAATATAGGTTATTTCTTTCTCTTTTTTCCTGATCCTTTTTCTGAGTCCTTTTTCAAGTCCTTCTTGTTAACCTGAAATTAAAATTGTTATATTTGGATTTATAAATTAATATTTAGCGACCAATAAATAATTAATTAGACGAAAGATTTATCTTTATCAAAATAAATTTCAGGAGCATACAAGTCATTATTATTCAATTATTATCATATTGTTAAGTATTTTTTCAATCCCAAGCCATACACTGATAAGAAACTAAATTCTCCACTTTATGTCTTATTTTCAAAATATTGTGTGTTAAGTGTAGGAGCTCAACACTGAGCTCTGTAATGTTAAAATAAATATAAAACAAAAATGATGAATTACAATTTGAAAACAAAAATTGAATGACCAACCTGAACGGGCAGACAACATTCACGGTTTTGTTTTGTAAATTTTCATGCATTTTCTATGTACTGTTAATTGTTATGTGATTATTTGCTATTTATTATTAATTAATATTTTTCTTTGGTTCTCTTTGCTTATTTGAGTAGCAGTAGAAGTTTTTTTTTTGTTTGGTTAAGTTTTGCTTTATTCTTGTAATACATTTATGTTGATAGCTTTACCAATATTAAAAATTCCATAATTTACATTTACTTATAACTTTGTGTTAATTCCAAAAAGTTAGAGGTGGGGGGGATGTTATTTTTTATATTAAGAATTTCCTATAATTCTTTTACTTGTTTTGTTTGTTAATTTAATTACTCAGGCATTTTTTCTAATATTAAGAATTTTATTTCCCTTACTTATGTCTCCTTATTATTCTCTTTGCTTATTTTGATCATTTAGGCTAATATTTTTTTAATAATTCTATTGGAAATTGAAAATAACTTCATAAATAAATTTAAATATTTGTATAGTTTAAGAGGGTGAAGCTGTGTAGCCCTGCTAGTAGTATAAAAATACCTTTCCATAACTGCTCAATAAATGTCCCACATCATTTTTCACATTTTTTTTCTTCTTAATGCCAGTTGTTAAAACACTTTTTGCTATCATTGATTGTTTTTCTTCTTCTTTTTTTAATTTCTCTTCTTTCCTCTGTTCCATGAGCTCCTTATAATTTATATATTTTCTTTTAGGTGGTATTGCTCCTGTAATAAGAATGTGATACAATTTAAATCTGATAAACATATAAACAATTTTATTCAATCACCATTGTGGTCCTGGGATCATGTCTGTTTGGAAACATTATGATTATAAGTTCAATCCCTACTCAAGTATCTGCACACTTTGTTCTCTAAACTATCTGCAGATAACAAATTGGGCTGACTGGATATAATGTGAAGTTGAAAAAAAAATTATGTGTGTTGTAAAATAAAATACTTAATATAAATTGGTAGAAAGATATAACAGGAAGAAAAAAATTAAGTAAAAATTTTAAAGGTAACAAATTTGTCATAAACTAACCTAAACTAACTGCTAAGGCAATTTTTGCTTCTTTTTTCTTTGTTGGATCAAAACCAGACATGCCGAATTTAACAATTTCGTGCCTAACTTTCTTTAGGTCTAAATCCTTCTTAGTATTATCTATTTGTCTCCTTTCTAATTTAGTTTCAACTTGTTTCTTTTTTGGTTTGTGCGCTTCAAATTTAACAACTTGAAAATTGCTATCGGCATTTTTTAAAGCTAGTGCTGCTTTTGTTACAATTAAAGACATTATAGTTTTCGTTTTTGTATTCAAACCTATTTAAAAAACTTATGTTTTTAAATGCAAAATAGCTTGATAAGTATGAAAACAAAACGTGAGCCGTAAGGCCGTAAGTCAATTTTCCCTTTTGAGTTTGACATTTTATTATGTTATAGCTGTCAAGTCGTTTATGATGTGATCAGTATAAACTATAAAAATATTTCAATAATTTTTATAGGAGTTGGACTATCGTATGGATGATATTACTAAAATTACCCATTTAGGACACAATTTCAGATAATCTACGTAAGCATTATCAATTAACGCTGAATACCAATTAATCATGTTTTATTCATCTATCAGTCGACGAATATTCTTTCATTTAAACTCTAAAACAAACACATGATGAAATAAATAGCTAAATATCTTACATTTAATCAAAAATTATAAATTTGATAGTATCGAGTTATAAGAATTAATCATTTATATTTAATAGATTTCTTAGAATAAAAAACTACAATTTCTTAATAAAAGTGACACTTGACATGTAATTAACATCTGTATGTTTGTATTTCAAATGTCACAATAAAAATGAATTTGGCGCATCTGAGAGCTAATATTAGAATGGTTTTTGTTTATTTTCCGCTGTGATATTTGTTATTATGGATGTGCTACGTCTAAACTAAAAATAATGTAACCGATATTGAATATGTATATATAGAATAGCAGGTATTGAAGAATATTTTAAGCTTAGGTACCTACGTAAGAGTTCGTCGCTTGCGTTTATACATTCCTCACTTTTAAAATTGACTTGTTAGATAATAGGAAGATATACGAAATATATTTTTAAACTTAGACATTCTATATAGTGTTAAGAATCTCGCGAAAAGCAAGATATAAATATGAAAAATAAATTAAAAAGAAATGTAACGGCAATCAAAGCCGGCGATCTTATACTAACAGAGCAACCTTTTGCATTTATATTATCTTCAAAAGAAAAGGGCATAAGATGTGATAATTGTTTACAAAGGTAAGTGACATAACTTTAACATTTTTGAAAAAAAAAAACTAACAATCAATTAAATTACATTTTACAGTTTTTAAAGTGAAATATTTCAATAATTTGTACACATTATTATTTTATTCAGATGTAAAGTACTGAAATGTTCTGGTTGTCAATTTGTACATTACTGTGGCAAAATATGTCAGAGAGATGCGTGGAGTGATCATAAAGTAAGTAATTGATTATTTATTTTAAAGGTTTAAATACATATTTTTTTATGAACAACAGATACAAACTTTAGTTATCAATAATAGATAGTTTTCAAAACAGTTTTTAAAACAGTGTTATTCAACACTTAGTAAAGAAAAATACTTATTTAGAAAACATAAAAATTTCAATGTAGTTTGATATGAATGTATGGTTTAGTGGTCAGTTCAGGTCAAGTCGTTTTCCAGGAGGTGCGGGTTCGAGTCCCGCTACATTCAATTTTTTATATGTTTTCTTAATTGTAGGTTCATTCACCCCTTGTTTATTTTTTTTGTTTCAATGGCATGTTGGGCAAAAGAAGCCTAGTGTTAAGATACTTAATTCCACACTTTCTGCTTAAATTTTGAGACAATATTTTTATGTATTCCTCCATAGGGACTTAAGCCACAACTACAGTGCTTAGCAGTTAGACACATCCATTACACTATAATATCCATTTATCAATGGATACATAACTCTATTTTTTACCTCCACTTTTTTTTATAAAAGTTATTTTTTTTTTGTATACAAAAGTTACTACTTACTGTGGTACAATAACAAATACATATATCAAAAAAATATTATTATAGCTATGTTTAATATAAACCAAATGCAAACTTTATGGCTCATTGCCATTTTCTACAAAGTTGTATAGAGTAAATTGAAACACTATATTATAGTATGAATGAATATTGGCCTATTATATTAAATTTTTGGCATAACATCAATTGAGTATCATTTCCTAGTGTTGGGTGTTGTATGGATATTCAGCAAATATTACTTTTGTATGTTGTATCTGTTTACATTAATTTTTCTGAGTATTTTATAATTAGATTTTGTAGTTATCTAATTACATATTTCTATTTATATATATCCTAAATTAAGCATTTAGCCCATTCAAATATTTTTATTATCCAACTGCAGTCCTACTTTTCTTTTTCTTTAAGTTTTTAGGGCACTTTTGCCCGACATATGTATGTCTGTTCTTTTGTTTCCATGTAACTATTAAACAAGTCGACTGATTTTAACTGGGACTGGGAACCTAGTGTTAAGACACGCCATTGAGTGACACGTCTTTTTCGCATTTTCTGGCAACTTTTAAAGATGCCATAGTGAGTGCGGGAACTCCACAACGCTCTTTATTTCATTACCAAAGCAAGCAAGTAATTTAAAATACAAAATATTTCATTCTCCTGAGTGTGTCTCCAACATACATCCGTTGCGCTTACAGTCGCACGCTTGTATCCCCGCGCCACAGCGGCCTCAAACCTCTTAAAAATAAAAAAATGTTTTTAACATTACTTTTTCTGTAATTTTCAGTGGGAGTGTGCTAATTTAAAAAGGGTATCTCCAAAAATAATACCTGATGCAGCTCGTATGCTAGCTAAAATAATAAATAGAATACAACGAGGTGATGGTGCCACTTACAAAGCATTTTATTCCGCAACTTCATTTAGAATGTGGAAAGATTTAATGTCACGTAAGATAAATTTAACTTTTATTAATACATATATGTAATTAATTTTTTTTAAATATATTTTAATCATATACTTTTTCATATTAATTAATAAAATTTGTATAATTGTATTTGTATATCATACATATTATTTTTTAATATCTAATTAAAATATTATTTTAATAAGCATAATAGATAATATAACAGCATTTAAATACATTACACAGATAATGCAAGATTTACTAAAAATATTAAAATAAGTGAAAATGAATGAGTTATTATATACATACTTTGTACATTATTTTCATAACTTTTAAATTTCTTCTTTTCCAATTAACTTACTAATAATTTATTTCTAGATTATTCTGATTTAAAAGCAGATAAAAAGAGAATGGATCATTTTACTTCACTATGTGTTGTGTTGTTTGAATTTCTAAAAGATCTGTCATTACCGAACACCGTTGAACTAATGGGTATATATGGAAGAGTAAGTATTACAATAATGAACTAACAAATTATGTTTTTAGAAACTTTTTATTATATGATAGTTCCATTCTATTGTTCAATTTCTAGGATAAAATGAGTAGTGAAGTAGTGAGTTTTAACACCCCGTTTCCCACTTTCTGCCAAATTCTGGAGGTGTTGCGTGGCAGAACTCGACGCCGCCCTTTGCTATTTTTATTAAGTACAAATTAAAATCAAATTTCTTTAATAATATCTTATTAAGAAGCAACATTTTTGTTATACTGCATTACATTTGTTACACTGCTATAGCATGAAGATATCATGCATGTTGCAGGTTAGGCAGAGATAACTTAGTTTTAAAATTCTCCGTTCTCCACTTTCCGGCGAATTTGCGAGGCATTGCATGTTGAGTGGCGGAACTCTACGCCGAACAAGCAACATTTATCACTAAAATATATTCACCTAAAATAATCTTTCTCAATTTCAGATGATAATAAATAGTTTCACAATACTAGACATGGACATGAACTCCATAGGTTCAGGTATTTACATAGGGGCCTCCATCATAGACCACAGCTGTGAGCCCAACGCGGTCGCCACGTTTGATGGGAAAACTATCAACATTAGAGCTATTAAAGACATGCCTTGCTTGGACTGGAAACAGGTGATTTTTTTTATATTTAATATTAAACACAAACATAGACACACACACAGAGAGAGAGACACTCACACACACTACATAGACACAAGTTCTCTCTTCTTCTTCTTCCTGGCATTAATCCCGGCTTTTCCAGCCAGGGTCTGCCTTCCTGCTCAACCTACTCCACTTTGCACTTTCGTTGCTTATGTCCTGCTTCACGACATCCAACCAGCGCTTCCTTGGGCGTCCGAGAGGTCTCACTCCAGGGACTGACATAGCAAGGCACTTGCATCCGACATAGTTCCTAGGCCGGCGCGTAACGTGACCAAACCATCTCAGGCGACGCTCTTGGAGCTTATCCGCTACGTCACGGACTCCAAGACTACCTCGAATGAATGTGTTGCGTTACGCCGCACATGTATGGACACAAGTTCATATATTTCATTATTTACATACTGGCTCTCATTATCAACCAAAGTTATAGTGAGTTATTAATATTAGAGCTATAGAGGAATATGCTTTGCATCTCACTCACTTGCAATAACAAATTAAGAATTTTGACTTGGCTTGATAAGAACTTGTGGCTTAGTGGTCAGAGAACTTGAACTGTTGGATATAATTATTGGAAAACGAAAGTAAAGCTGATTATTAAATTATTATTAATTATATCGTTTAAGCGAGCGAAGCCGTGAGCGGGTCGCTAGTATTTAATGAACATACACAAATTCATTTGTATTTACATATATGCTTTATATTAAAATTTAAATCAGCTTCACGCTGTATCCCGCGCACAGCAGGATAGACAGAGGGAACCTTGTTGTTAAAACACTGTCCCCCACTTTCCGCCGAATTTAGGAGGCGTTACGCTCTGTCGCTGTTTGCCTCGACATCAGAGCGAAGAAATGGAAATATCAATTTAAATAAATAAATATATAATATAAATATATATGACTACCCCGCTAGGGATAAAGCGTGAAGCTATGTTAAGTTATATAATATATATATTCACACCCTTGTGCTCCTGCGCCGTGACGGCCTCCATTATATGATTTATGTTGGTGCAATATATATATTTATATATATATATATATATATATATATATATATATATATATATATATATATATATATATATATATATATATATATATATATATATATATTTAGATATTTAAAAGCACCATTTTTCTATTCTTTTAGATAAGGATATCCTACATAGACTTAATGAAGACGCCATACGAAAGGCAAATGGAGTTGAAAGAGAACTATTACTTCCTGTGCCAGTGTGACAGGTGCTTGGGTAAATGCTTTAAATGTGGATAGTATTATAGATTTCGAGGCTGGCTGAAACGCGTCGGTTGTGGGTTCGATTTCTACTCCAATGGGGTAAAGAGTTATCCTAGTTGCTCCAGTAAGACGTACCTTGGCGTTGGGTTTCTTGACTTTAAGCGCCATATCTCGAATTTGGGTCGAAAGCGGACAACGGAATGTCTCGTCACTGGATTCTCTTTGCCTACCTCGCTATATGTAGGATACAGCACAAAATTGAAAAAAATAATAGATTAATGTATTATATGTAAAGAGGAGAGGGAACCTAGGAATTTAGTTTTAAGACATTTACACTAGGGTCTCAGGGTTGGCAGAGCAAAGTGGAAAGCTAAAAAGATAGTTTGAAGTAAATGAAGATACGTAATATGTACAATAAGAATTTGTAATGTTTCCTATTAAAATGTAACATGTTTAGTTACGTCACGATATGAAAGCATAATATCTAAATAATCTATGGCGTTTAAACAAATTAAAAAGGTACGGGTTCACATCTAGCCATTTTTTTTATTTGTAGGGGTAAATAAACAGTGCTTCATATAGGCAATATATAAAGACAGTATAACCAAATACTTATGTGCAACACCAACACAGTTTAATGAGTTTTTATGAAGTTAGAATATTTTTTTAATTGAAATGGAACCTAGTGTTAAGATACTTCGTTCCCATTAAACTTTTGACTTCCTAGCTCTTCGCCGAATTCTAAAGGCGTTGCTTGTTTAGTGCCGGAACTCAACGCCGCGCTTTGCCTCGTTACAAGAGCGGGGAAATGATAATATAATTTATAATAAAAATAAATAACACGTAACGTTCATAGCATTTAAATAAATAAGTTGAGAACATTTAGTAGATCCAATCACTCCTTCGTAAGAAACATGTGGAGGACCATTTAGATTGGCCTATACCATCTAATTAAATAATTATTCTTTTATTAATATATGTACGTAATATATATATATATATCTTTTGTTCAGATGAAAATCATTTAAAATATGAGAATGCAGCGAAATGTCTCAATTCTAAATGCGATAATCCTATAAACATAACTTGGAAAGAAAATTTGATATTGGTCAAGAAACCAACACCTAAATTGGATGAAACTAATGGAGAAATTGAAAATGGCGACATT
The DNA here is from genome assembly GCA_021202915.1 of Heliconius himera. Taxonomy (NCBI): domain Eukaryota; kingdom Metazoa; phylum Arthropoda; class Insecta; order Lepidoptera; family Nymphalidae; genus Heliconius; species Heliconius himera. The sequence goes on from JAJHJA010000959.1 coordinate 60,120, forward strand.
TGTACACAAAATGGTGTTTTAAAAGACGTTATAAGATGTACTGAATGCGGGACCAAATATCCTGAGGAAAATGTTGATAAATTTATCAAAAGCATGGAGTTTAGTGAATTACATTTGTCTAATATGAAGGATTCTTCTGTTGCTTGTATCCTTTTTTTTTTATTTAAAAATTGATATATTTTTTTGTTGGTTTCGTGCTGTAGCCTACACACAGTTTACAGAATAGGTAGAAGAAGCGTTGTATTACTTCGCCACTTTTTGAGTTTTCAGTGGTTAAATTCAATCTTTGTCCAGAGCAAGGATATGAAAATAATTCATTTTCACGAATAGAAATCATACCAACAACCGCATCTTTCACATCTTTCTCATCCATCAAATATAAGAGTATTTTTTAAAATATAATAATGTAAAATCAAAAAATATATTAAATATTCGTCATTTCTGGTAAAATAAAAGTGAGTCACTTCTACTCAAAAGTGATATATCAAATGCCGGGGGTAATTGGAGAACAGATTATCTTGATTTCTAAGTTTCTTCTAATAGGCCAGTCGCGGCGCAGGGTCACAAGCGTGTGCGTAAGTAAACACGGCAGGTTGTGGGTTCGATTCCCACTTGAGGAAATGAAAATGATTAGAAGCCGTCGTGGCGTAGTGCCACAATAGTGCGACTGTAGACGCGACGAATGTCAGTTTAATTCCCAGTCGGTAATATTTTATATTTTTGTTCATCGCTCTAGTAACAAAGCAATGCGCGCAGTTTAGTTCCGCCACTCAACACGTAAAACCTGGAGAATTCGGCGGAACGTTTGAAACGTATCTTAATGGGAACGAAGGGTCTTAAAACCAAGATCCCAGGTTCCTTTTGCCTACTCTGCTGATCCAGTGTGGAGCTAAAAAAATGTATTACAACCGCATAAAATACAATAATTTCAATCTACATATAAAAATCAGACGTGGACATATGCAAGTTCTGTCTGGAGAAGCAGGAGGGCGTCCTCCATCCGCTCAACGTGCTGTACGCGCAGACCTTGGACAACGCGTTCGACGCGCTCATACAGGTGCAGCTGTGGGGGCACGCGTGCGAGTACGCGGAGAGACTGCTACCTTGCTTTAGGTTGGTTACGGTCATTCATCTTTGGGGCCGTTCAAGTATTACGTAAACAGATTTTTTGAAATTATTGAGATCTGTAGTACTTATGAAGTTTTTTGGACGTGTTTACCTTTTATATCATACCTTCGTGAATAGAATATAGATAAAGATCGTAATTCTGTCAGTAATTTTTTTGTGTTCAGTTCCTATCAATAATAAAACTTAACTTCACGCTGTATCCCTATCGGGGTAGTCAGAGAGGACGGACCACCAAACGCTAGTCTCTACACGCCTCTTTCGCTTCGTCCACTGTCATCAACCTCTTCATACACGCCCTCCGGGGGGTCCATGATTTTTACGTGACCTTCTTAAGTGATCTCTGTGAAGAGGCTTTACAGCCTGCAGCAGCGGTCCTCTCACATTATAGTGGGGTAGTAACTTCCATAATTTCGTTGTCACAACTCTGTCGAACGTCTCCATCCATGTCCACCATCTTCCATGTACAGAAAACTTGCTGAGGAAAAAAATCCGATTCATACACTTGCAATTCTAAAGCCGCCTTGGGCTTCCCACAACAGCCTTTCGGATCTCTTTTACATTCTTCTCGCTAATATATTAGCATAAACTTTACTACCCAAGCCAGCCCAACCCACTTTACAGATCAAACTGAAAGCCCCATTGCGCAGTCTATCTGTGACCTTTGCCTTTATACAATGACTGCACCTCCTGCCCTGTCGCCTTCATTTATTGTCTTGTCACCATACTGACCTAGCCTTCCCTTGTTAGCCTCACCTTGAAGCGAACCCAAAGCACTTTCAGGTTGATCGCTTTTTATTCTATCACTGCATTAATCAACCAAGAGGACAATACCTACACCCTGGCAGCCCCGCTCGCTCTCTGGTACGCCGGCACAGAAAGCCAGTCGACTGCCCGGTAAATCGGCCGTGTCGTTGTCTCTTCACTTGGTCTAAATCACATAAATAACATAAAATTTCTGTCATCCATCACATCTAATGATTCATTCATCTTTTCTTCCATCCCTTCTCTTACATTCCACGTAGCCATTCATACGTCCTTCACCTCCCGCCGTTCCGAACATGATGTGTTGGGTAGCGGTCCTCAACCAGCGGTGACGCAAAGGTGGGCGCCGCCTTGGAAGGACGCCCGCCCTACGGTCGCTGCGGCCTACCAACACTAATATATTAATGTTTTTTTATAATAATTTCAGATTTTACTATGGCAACTGCCACCCATTAGTCGGTCTCCTACATATGAAATATGGAAAAATATTGCTGTACAAAATGGACCTTCCAGGGGCGTTGCACCAATTCAAATGTGCTGAAAAGATAATTAAAGTTACTCATGGAGAGAAGCATACTCTATATAAGGACCATTTAATGCAAGCTATTGACCAAGCTGTCATTGAATCTGCTGATAACTAAAATTGTCTTAATTAGGGAATATCCATATTTGTTAATGTTATATTAGTTTAAATGCTGTTTAATTTAAAGTGTATGTTTTATCTATGTCAATATTCTAAAGCTCAACAGTTTGTTTTGTTAAATACTCAAATCTCAGGAACTACAGATTTAATTTTTTCTTCATAGTCCCTTTATCGAGGAAGGATTAATGCGAATAATTGCGATGTAACACATTATACATATACAGCCAAAGTTACTAATAATAATCATTTTGGTAATGATAGTAAAAAACTCGATTTGTAAAAAAAAATGTCTACTTATGTTTTACTTTGATGTTAAATATTTTTATTTTCTTAATTATGTAATTTTCGATTGCAGTATATATATTTTTTCATTTCTATTACTTAAAACAAAATCTTAAAATTTAGTTTAGATAGTCTGGAATCTTTGAAGTAGTTCAGCAATTTTACAGACTAATCAGTATAAATATTATTTAACATTGACAAATATGGAACTCTACTAATAGAAAAAACAAATATGGCCTTAAATAAAAGCAATAGATAAATCATATTCATATGTTTAGAGAAAGAATAGTGTTTTGTCATATTTTTATATTTCAGTCTTATAGTGTTCATTTTAAATAAAAGTCTAGTAATATTTCATAGAAAAAGTAATATGCAATATAGCAGATTTGTTCAAATTTGTATTGTTGGTTCAGATTGTCAATTATTTTGTCATCAAATAATAAGGCTGTGTGTGCAATAACTTAAAATAAATAAAAAAATATCCTTAATGTGTCAGTTTTACTTGTCTGTCCATTTTAAAAGGGATTGTTTTTAAAATTATAGTTTGTAATTGTTAGGGGAAACAAAGGAACAAGACCAAAAAAATGGCCAAAAATATTGTCTGTTTGTAAGTTCATATGTTTATTAGTTAAAGTGATATAAAGGATAGTCTGTAAGTCTACAATATTGTCTTAACGTCTGTCTTTATTCATTTCTCATCCTCTTAGCGGGTGCCTCGGCATCCGCTTCAAGGACCTTAATGCGTATCCCACATACTTCTGCCCCGTGCAATGTCTTAATAGCTTCATCAGCTGATTCACTGACGGAGTAGCGAGCATATCCTACAGTTTTGCTAGGCAAAGTATATACGTTAATAAGATTACCAAAACGACAGAAAATATCTTTTAATACAGTGAGTGGTGGAGGTTGCGGTTTGCAAACTAAGAAGCATCGCTTAGCGACTGGACTGTCAATGTCTGCTAGCGGCTGAGGAGAAGGCAAACTAACACTACAATAATTCAAGTCGTTACTGTTTGGTATATTATCATCAGAAACCCCTGCTGTGGCCATTTTAATCAGTTTTGAAGCCTCTGCTATAGCTTGGGTCAATTGAGCTAAGTCTGGAGAGGCGGAGTCAGATGCTGAAATAGCATTTCTTAAATTACTAACAGCAGAGGATATAGAAGGCATGTCTTTATCTTCTTGCTGATTGTTTGTGGGTCTTACAAAAATTTTGCAACCAGGTGGATATTCAAATTCATTTAATCTCTCCACAGCGTAAGCAGCTGAAACGGGGTTGGAATAATGTGCTGTTCCTTTACCAAAATTTCTCATTAAATCAACAAAGTAACGACATTGCACCAAACCAGGGACTATGTTAAATAATGATTCTACATGCATTTGTGTTAAAAAAGGACTGCATCTAAATGAGACTTTGGTGTAGCCTTTTGGGTTAACATTCATCATACTCATAAGGGAATTTCTTTGGTTTCCTGTAGATATGGCCAAATTATTTATATTTGTTTCGAAAGCAGTTTCTGTTCTCTTAGATCCTTTAGGCTGAGCAAATATTGCCCTATATCTCCTTTCACAATTCTCAAAAGCATTTGCTGCTTCAGAAAATTTTCTGTACTTTATATAGGCAAAACCTTTAGATTCCCCACTATGTCTGTCTCTTTGTATCAATATATCATCTATAACGCCGTATTTTTTGAATGTCTCTTCTAAGCTTTCTTCATTTACATCTTTAGAAATATGTACAAACAATCGTCTATACTTATCGTTGTTGTAATCATCAGACTGAATATCAGAGCGATTTGCAGCTACCATTATTTTAAGGGGACGGCTGCTGTTAGCAACTGACTTGCCATTCATGGACTCTAAAGCAATGGCAGCTTCAGAAGTTTTGGAGAATTTAACATACGCAACACCTTTAGGTTCTCCAGTTTTGTGGTTGCGAGGTATACGAATGTCTTCTACTGTGCCGTACTTTGAGAATACTTCTCTCAATTTCTCTTCGTTTATGTCCTTTTCACGAACAATAAACAATCTAGAATATATGGGAGAATCTTCGCGATCTCTATCATCGTGACGGGGAAATTTGCGTCGATACTCCATTTTAATAATTTCAGTTTGCTTGTAATGTATAAATATGTGAAAAATAAATTATATTGCAGTTATATACTTAGTAACGCTCTTAATAGATATTTATTCATATATATAAGCACAAATATACGTACTATTACGTAAAGATAAATAATGAATATTTTCGATCTACATTAACACCTAAAGCGATAATACCTATATGTTTTTATTATTATTTTACCAGTTTTAAGCAAAAATTATAGCTAAAGAGAACAGCTATAAAGTAAACAGAGGGACAGAGGTCACTGCACGATGATGTAAAATGGCCGATTAGGCCACAGAACATATATACTCAAAGGGATGGATTAGGCTTAATACATTATTGTTGACTAGCGGCCCGCCCACGGCTTCGCCCGCTTAAAATACATGATTATTGATTTAAGCAGAATTGATTGACAACTATAATAAAATAAAATAAATAAATAAATCAGCTTCACGCTGTATCCCGCACACAGCAGGGTAGGCAGAGGGAACCTAGTGTTAAGACACTCCGTTCCCCACTTTCTGCCGAATTCTGGAGGTATTGCCTGTTGAGTGGCAGAACTCAACGCCGCGCTTAACCTCGACATCAGAGCGAAGAAATGGAAACATAAATTTAAGTAAATATTTCATCTCCTCGAGTGGGGATCGAACCCACAACCAGTCAGTTTTGCAGTCACACCTCGTGCCGCTGCGCCACGACTGGCCTTGTTTACTTTATTGTATAAAATATTGTATAATAGTGCTTCAAAAATATATATTTTTATCAACAGTCATATAATCAAGACGTTTCGAATGTCATTCTTTAGCCAGGGTCATACCAGCGCGATTTCTATATAACATTCGCTGGCAAGCTAATGCCTTGAGTTCATTCAAATGACGATAACTTTTTTTTTAATGAACCGATTTTGATGAACCACTTTAGAACCTAAATTGAGTTAAAACAAAGCAATTGGTGAAATTTTCAAGTAAATCGGTTCAGTAGTTTCAGAGAAAAATGCGGACAACAATATGTCGACAGACAGACAGACAAGAAATTCAAAAAAAATCTTTTTGCTTTCTATTAGTCTTTTTAAGTGTCCCTCTATCCATTTCAGTCAAAATTACTAAATGTACAGACAAAATATTTTTACTGTCTTATTATATATAGAGATAACTAAACAAGTAAAAAACAAATGTAAAATGAATATACTGTACGACTTATCCTAAAAATTGGTTATTTTACAGGCAGTTTCACAGTATGCAATTCACATTTAAAAAAAATACAGTTATTTGATCACTGAGGTTTGCTTATATTTTTTATTTGAAATAATTTGATAGATTATTATTAGGAATATATATCTATAAAAAATGTTATTTTTAAATATTATTACTGCATCTTTAATTATTCTTAGAATTTATAACGTAACAGATAATATATTACATTTGATACTTTTTGCGCGAAACCGTTCGATTTAAAAAAGAACGTTATAATCTTAATGGCAACACAGTGTTTATTTATGCCAAAGGCTAAAAGTGGTTCGTATTTTACGTAAAATTTATTATATTCCAATCGTTAGTTTGTGTAAATTGATTTGTTATCTGAATATACAATATAATAGTTATCGTGAAACAATATTTGTTAGTGTCGACTGTTGAGATTAACCAATATGATTATTGATAATAGGAGCGCTATGGGACATGTCAGATGGAGACGCATTCAAATGATTGTTAGCAGTCGAGGAGTACAGTAGTCTTCTTACTGCATATCATATCGCTAATAAACATTAACTTTACCGGTGTGTTACATTGAATTGAACTTTAGTATGATCGGTTAATAATCTACCCTGTTTTAAAATAATATCCTAGCTGCTCTCATATTAAAGTACCCTCGGATACCTAAAAAATAAGAACTGTTTTGAAATTGCTTAGTGAAGACTTAAAAAATGTTTAGTAAACCTTACGAGAAAAGGCTGTTAGAGCAATGCAGTCCCACAGGGAAGAAATATGTTATGAGCAGGCCTGATTACTCTGACAGATTTATTCCACGCAGAGTTGAAAATAACTGGCAGACCAGCTTTCAAGGTAAGTTAATTATATTTTACTTAAAATTTACTTGTTTAAAAGTTCTTTATTTTTAAATTTATAAACAAAAGATAGAATAGATTTTATAATTTTAAAAAATTTAAATATATATTTATTTTGTTTTTTGACCTGTAAATTTTTTTATTTTTTAGCATTTTATTGATGAACATAGAATTGTTTATTTGATCATTTTCTTATTAATGTAATTTACGTAAGTGTTTAATAATAATAATAATAATTTACTAGAAGCTGTTGTAGCATTGCCGCACAGCATGTGACTATATAAAAAAAATATAAAAATAATGTGCTCATATTTTATTTAAAAATATGTAAATATATATAAAGTAAGTTATAATATAATGAAATTATACAAAGAAAATACTTCTTTCTTGTCATCAAAAGTAACATATTTATAGCTCTTTATCAGACCAATCAAAATATCAATAACAGCTGAGTTTTCTTTTTTTTTTCATAAATATTTTTTTTAATTATAAAATAATTATCCAACCTAATTATTTGGATCTCATTAAATTAGAGGTCACTATATGTGACACTTTGATATTAATTTGACCTTATAGTATAAGATTACTTTTTATTATTATTTTATCTCTTGAAGATGTGCAGTTAACATGCATTGGGTTGCCGCTAGCTTTTTTGTTTATTTTTAAAGTTATTTATCATACATTCTTTTTCAATGTTAAATGGTAAAGTAATATACTGTCTTTATATCATATTAGGCTATGATGTCATACTGACTGATGGCAATATATTGGAATATTAATATCTATTCAGAGAATTAATTTCGCTGTTGTTTCTTGTATTTGGCTGTAGAGCAGTGTATAGAGTAACTTGACACTAGGTTCCCTCCATTATATGTGAGATAAGCGTAATGCTAAAAAATATATATAAAATATAAGAAAAAAAAACATTTGACTGTTCTATGTTTTTTGATTTACTGTAACAAATTGATCATGAGTAAGGAATTACTTAATAACACTATAATCTACTTTACTTATTGTACATCATAATGACAATGATTCGGCTGAAATTGTACTTCCAATAATTATGGCCTCCGAGAGATCATGATTATATTTCACTACTATTGCAAACAGATACTTTATAAGTTAGAAAAACTATTTTTATGAAACAACAGTTGTGCTACAAGACTGCTTATTTGTTTTTTTTTTATTTAAAATGTTATAGTCTTATTTTATTATTCTACTTTGTAATTTGTGATGACACTTATAATATTGTAATATTATAATTGTTATCAATTAGGCCAATTGAGGCGCAGGGGCACAAATTGTGACTGTAAAATAGAGTGGTTGTGGGTTCACTCCCTGCTTGAAGAAATGTAATATTTTTTTAAAATTTATGTATTGATTTCTTCGCTGTGATGTCGAGGTTAAATGCAGTGTTGAGTTCTGCCACTCAACATGCAATGCCTCCAGAATTCAGTGGAAAGTGGGGAATGGAGTATCTTAACACTAAGTACCCTATTGCACGCTGGATACAGTGTGAAGCTAATTTAATTTGATTTAATTTAAATTTATGTTTTAATATATATGATGCATAAAATAATTTTTTTAACACATTATTTGTCTATCACATATAATTGACATACAGACACAATAAACATATATTTATATATAAAGAAAAGTTATATGTCTATGATAATTTTTCAAGGTTGTTCGGTAACTTCAAAAGATTTGCTCTGTAACAAGATAAAATGGCAATTAGTATATCTAATAGTAAATAACCATATTATTGTAAATGTAATTTACATACTAGATTACATATTATAGAAATAATAGTACAATTTTTTTAATGTTACTTTATCATGGGCTATTAGAAAAAATTATCACTTTGAAGTATAATTAGATTGCTTTGAAAAATAATATGAATCAAATATAAAATATATGTTATATAACCAATTTAGGTGAACCTTTTTGTTATTTAAGTTTTTTGACTATTAAAAAAAGTAATTATTATATTTTGGAATTTTAAGATATCATTTACTATTAGCTTCATTCTTCATTCATTACATTTATTAAATAACCAATATTTAATTGATAAATTACTTATAACAATTCTTGTATTATTACATAATTGCTTTGATTGTGGTTTAATTCATGTTTTATATAATATTTGTTGGTTTCTTATTCTTAGAATAATATGGCTTAATGCCTTTTCATCCATAGCAGAAATTTTTCAAATTGGCAGAGAGATCCTAGTGTTAATACAGTCTAATCTAGACTTTCCATTCCCTTCTCTTTACTATGAAGATTATCTCAGTTTTCACATTATTTATTAATTTAAACATACAGGAAACCAATTTTTATTTAAAAAGGTTTTCTTTATGCACTGATGATAATTATCATAGATGAACCATTATAGCATATAATACCTCATTTTTATGTAGTACTATATAAAACTCAGACGATAATAGTGGGCATATTATATTGTGTTACTTTTACCATGATTTGAAAAGTTATAAAAATTAACTATATTTTTCTAATAAGAAAATTCTAATTAAAAAGTTACGGTAACAAAAATTCTGTATAAAATTTAGACAAGATTTTTTTTAATTAAGTCATATTATACAAAGTAATATACGCCCAACTCACTCGTTTTGATAGTTTAATGGCCTTAGACCTTTTAATTACGTATTTAATAGCAAAATTAGAAATGCGACTTAAATCAGGGCTACCATAAAACAATGGGGTATTTGCTATTCATTAAAAAACGTCGTCACACACGGCTACCCCTGGACGTACATTTGAATTGTATAGATTACAACATTCAAAGGAAAAGAGTCTTTATTTTGGTTAGAATAATGGTTATAATACCATGATTTTCCCATCATAGACACGTTTGTGTAGTGATGGGCATTAAAGTTTACTTACCGATGATTTCCTATTTCGTAATAGAAGCTATATATAATGAGTTGAGGTTTAAGATGCTTTTTCTGCTTTCTACGTTTATATAATGATAGGTTTTAAATTTACCGTACAGTTTTATATCTATTCTAATGTTATATAGCTGAAGGGATTGTTTGTATGAACACGCTAACCTCAGGAACTATTGGTTCGAATAAAAAGAATGTTTTTGTGTTTTATGTTTATATATCCACTGTACCTGCCTTGGGTACTTAAATTCATCTTTATTCATATACAATTTATAGGTCGATTTCATTGCTAAGTCGTGTATCTATGATTAAAAACGGCATCTCAAGACCAATCTCAGGCTTGAAAGCGATTTATAAACAGGGACCTTATATTAAAATTTAACCATGCGAACGAAATCGGGAGTAAAAGCTAGTATGTTTATTAAATTGGTTTTAAAATAAATACTATGATTAAATAAATCTAGATAACTATAAAATAGGCACAGCGAATGCAGTGACTAACCGCGTAGGTAGGCACTTGACGCTCCAACTTGTATTAGAATGGTGAATGCGGGTGTCTAGAGAATATTGACTTCATGTTTTACCTGTTGATATAAAACAAATATATTAAGTAAATAATCTATATTGTAAATCAATTTTTCTACTACGGGATTGTACTCTCTTTAGTACTAAAAAAATAATAATAATCGGCTTCACGCTGTATCCCGCACACAGCAGGGTAGGCAGAGGGAACCTAGTGTTAAGACACTCCGTTCCCTCCGTTCCGTTCTGCCGAATTCTGGAGGCATTGCGTGTTGAGTGGCAGAACTCAACGCCGCAACTTTGCCTCGACACCAGAGTGAAGAAATGGAAATATAAATTTAAGTAAATATTTCATCTTCCCGAGTGCGGATCGAACCCGCAACCAGTCGGTTTTACAGTCACACTTTGTGCCCCTGCGTTACGACTGGCCTCAATACTAAATATATAAAACATTCAAAATCCTAACTAGCAGTGTTCCCTTTATTCAAATGTAAATAGATTTGAATTCTTTAATAGGGTAAAAAGTACTATCGTAACTTATAAAGGCTGTTATATATATTTTTTATTATACTCGTGCAATATGGGGTTTAGCGAAGGGATCTTCCAAGCGTGACGTTCATTTGCATCGTCCGGTCAAGATACCTTTTTGTAGGAAAAAATCGATTTTATTCTATATTATTTATATCGAAATCATTCTACCGTAGATCTGTGTAAATCGTACGATCTCTCCTTAGTCGCGACAAATCACAGTTCTCACTATTTAAGAAAATAAGTAAAAAAAAATCTTGTCTTTTTATTAGTTTAGTTAGCCTTGCATTAGATTCGGATTGCGCGAACCAAGCACCGTTATCTTTTTTCTGTAACTTTTACTCCACTGAATGCTCCAGTGCTCTTGGTCATCGACCACTTCCAAATTCTCATGAATTTGAAAGTTGAAATATTTATCATATCAACGTTAACTATTCGTTTAAATTTTATTAAAAATATGTTGATATATTCCATTTAAAATAGAACCAAAACATTACAATTGCTAAAATACACGTTTAAAAGTCTCTTGTGTGGCTAATGCTCCTTTTGCGTGCTCACCTCAGCGCTCGCTTCCTCTCAACAAAATAGAGAATAAAATACAAAATCTGGTCTATCGTGAAACTATGTATATATAAGTAGAAAATCCGTGGACCGTAGAACGTGGCGAAAGGGCGACGCCCTAGGTATAACAGAGTCTAGCTCGCAGGATCTCATCCGAGACGGCTATCTTTAATAAGGTAACCCGACTTGTTGGTTGCCCCCCCTCTACCTTCCTTCCGCGAAGTGTTTTTGTTTTGTTAATTGAGTTTTTGTAGGAGATATTTTTTTTAGTAAATTGGATATTTTTAATAATATTAGTTAACACGATTTTAATGTCTCAACTATGCCAGAATTCGCTGGAAAGTGGGGGACGGAAGTGTCTGAATAAATAGAGTGTCTTAACACTAGGTTCCCTCTGACTACCCTGCTATGTGCGGGATACAACGTGAAGCTAAAAAAAACTAGGTTCTCAAAATAATACCAATATCTTCTTAAGTTATTCAAAGATATAATGTCGGTATCCTAATTCTTAGACAGCAATTGTCAAGATTAGTCGTTCCAAAGCAATTTGCTTCCTACACGGTTTGTGTTGTTACAGTTTGATTGTATCCAATTCAGTTCAACGCTAAACGGCATTACAGGTCCAACTTAACAAGGAGTGCCCCACAAGGGTGTGACTTAAACGACAGTTGTGGGTTCGATCCCCATTCGAGGGAATCAATTTTTATCTATTTCTTAATATTTTCATTTCTTCGCTTTACCACCCAGCGTTGAGTTCCACCACTCAATACGTAACGCATCGAAAAATTCAACGGAAAGTGGGGAACGGAGTATCCTAAAACTAGGTTCCTCCATTGTGACGTCAACACATTGTCTATTTATTATATGATAGCGTGAACTAATTAACACCGAAACCATCTCAATAATTTAAAGTGATAAGGGCTCATTAAAATTCATGTATGTATGTATGTATGTAGAGCTATTTTAATGTTTCGAGGGTTTTCTGTGAAGGTTTTATTAAATATTTTACTTCTTTAGTTTATATAGTGCGTGGTAACTAAAATTATTAATGTTGTAATTCTTTTTTAAATGGTATCTACTGGTGTTGTGGTTGGAGCGGATGAGAGGGTTTTTTTATCGTTACGCTTTTGCGGCGAAGAGAACTTGTGTTATTATTATTATTTTCTATTAATTAAGTATTTAGTTTCACTTTCCGTGGAAAATGGGCAACAGAGTGTTTTAACACTAGGTTCCCCATCCTGCTGTGCGCGGGATACAACTAAAAGCTTTTTACTATTTAGTGATGTAATTAAACGGTTTTTAGTACGGTGACACTTATCGTATCAAATCGAAAAAACTAGGGATGTTAAAAAAAAACTGTCTATATTGCTTTTTCCTATAGCTGTATTGTTCTAAAATTATATATCTATTATAGTTCCAAATTTGAAGGACGTAATTCAGACATCCCCTATTAGTACGGTAATTAGGCACCATTACCGATCGGGGCGGGGTCAAATGGCAATCAATTATTCTTCATTATACTCGCTTAATCTCCTAATCTGTCTTAACGAAATAATGTTGTTAATAAGTATACGTAGAAACTAGATCAGATTTCAGCTTCACGCTGTATCCCGCACACTGCAGTGTAGGCAGAGAGAACCTAGTGTTAAGGCACTCCGTTCCCCACTTTCTGCCGCTCTTTAGATCAGATATGATATTTAAAATTTGTTTTGTTTTCTATACTATAATATTATAAAGAAGTTTTTTTGTTTGTTTAATTTGTTGTCAGGAAGTGCTTCCTGAAGTAAGAAAATTCTTTAGATTCAATATAAGAATTGTTTTTTTTTTTTGTATTGCATATTTAATTTATAGATGGAAGATATTAGCCTGTCATTTGTTTCATTATTTACCTTAATATGTACCGTCTTAACTTAGTTATTTCCTTTTGATCACGGCAGCAAGGTATTATGCTCAGTTTTAGAAAATCGTCAAACTATTTTTAGACTTAGTGTGTGTGAGTATGAAGACATCTTGGCTTCTTGTACAGACGCTCTATACCGAACAAAGATACGAGATAATAGAATATAAAATAAATTTGTGTAAAATCTCCACGAAAGGAAAAGTTTTTTGTAAATTTCTTCCATTCAACTCACAACGTCTTGAATTATGTAGGAAAGTGGAGAACGGAGCGTTTTGAGAGTAGGTTCTTTATGTCTAACTTACACGCGGGATAAAGCGTGAAGTTTAACCCTCTAAATGATATATTTTCTAGTAAATAGGTACCTCATTACTAATAATAGTTGCTGGACGACGCTCCACAAGCTTTCTCTTTTGCTTTTGAACAGTGAACTTATTTTCCTTTCCATTAGAACGTATTCATTAAATGATTTCTTGAGGAAATATAGGTAATTTTCAACTTAAATGGTACTTTAGTTGGGCATAGTTGTCTACAGCGATAATTTTTAACTCGTTTAAATAATTGTGTGTTTCTTATATATTATTATGTTGTAGATGTGATGTAAAAATTGTATATTAGAGTAAATTGAAAAAGATACATTTCATTTTGTTAAACATTTCTATTAATGCGACATGTAAATATAAAGGCGATGGTTTTGGTTCAATTTCTAATTCACCCAGACCAGTGGATAAATCACGGGGTTGATTTCCATCAGATAATGTCTTAAAATAGGAAGGAAAGTGGAGAATGGAGCATTTTGAGAATAGATTATCTATATTTACCTTGTTACGCGAAAAAAACGTGTTAAACTAAAAAGTATATATCTTTTGATCTTTCTGTTTGTTTAAACTAGCCTCCAGTCCCTTTATTTTAGTATTTTATGGATACATAAAGCGAATAGAAGCTGAAGCTCCGGGAGTTAGAGGTGAGTGAACCCGATTTGACGGTAGTCGTGGATCTCTAACCGTGGAAAGTAAGCTTTTTGCTCGCTGTTACTTCACATGGTCTAATGAATTGACTTTCGTGCCCTTTAATAGATCTTGATTGTTGACTTGTTGCTTCATTTTGTTAATACCTCCTGTATATTTTGTTATTGGGGAAAAAAGGGTTAGGGAACGTCCTGTGTTTAGATACACTTTTCTCAACTTTTAGTTTTTTTTTTAATTAAATTATCTTATAACGAAATACAAGGAATCTAGTGTTAGACACTCCGCTTCTCACTTTCCGCCAAATTATTATCAAAGCATTGCGTGTTTAGTAGCGGTATTCGATGCTGCACTTTGCCTTGTTACCAGAACAATTAAATATATTCCCCGATTGGGAATCGAAATGTCGTGCTTATATTCACACACCTGTGCCACCATACATCAATATATTTCATACGAAAAAATATTTCAAATTTTTTTTTTAGTTCAAAACATCCTTCATATAGCAGGATATCAAAAAGTCTAATGTTAAGACACTCCTTTTTCCACTTTCCAATTTTTCAATTGAATCGTCTAATCACTCTGTAATATAGTGCATAACTGACCTTAGTTAATGCGTAGTTGCGTATTATTTTATCTCAACTTCGGCAATGTTTTTAAGTCTCTTACTTTAAAATATTTTCTTATCACAATATTAATGTTCATAAATGCAATTTAAGATAGCTTCTGCAACCTGTCGCTGGAAATGACGATATATTTTTTCTTTATAGTATGTGTGTATGTATGTCCTACTAACATACTACAATCAGAACAAATTGCTTGACTTTTGATAAGTATTGATAAGGTTATTGTTATCTTTTAGGTAAACATAAGTTTATGCTCGTATTGTCATTTTGTGGGGTTTTTTAAAGTTTTTTTTTTAGTCATACTTAGGTAAAAGATATTTTTAATATTTTACCCAAACATAGCTGGCATTATATGTTTATTATTATTATTTTTATTTGTACACCACTTATAAAAAAATACACAAAAAATATAAACTAAAAAGAAAAATCTTTAGGGCGAAAAGAAACTGTCATAATTTTGAGAAGGTGGGTGGTGGACGTAGTTAAAAATGTAAAAAAAAAGGATAAATATATTTAAATATATTCAAAACAATATACTGTTACATAGATAATTATATTATAGTACAATACATAGACTAATAAACTATGTATGTATATATGTAGGTACTCATAATAAACGGAACGTTTTTATAATGTATTGTTTTTTTAATTTTTTTTAATTATTTTACTTTTAAAATTTGTGTTAAAATACTACATACGACGAATCTTTTAAATGTTGTATATAAATTAAAAATATAATTTATCAATTTAAGATGAAACTGATAAATTAATTTCATAAATACGAAGAATTTATATCATGATAAATTCAAAGGAAACCGGTGTAGTAACTGGAAGTAAATATCTTGTCACATACAATTATTCTTAAAAAGAGCGGCACGTCAAACATTTTAAACTTGAATTTACTGAAAAAAGAAATAAGATTTCTTTGATCGACAGTACTACACAGTACCGCTTATAACGCCTATAAAATGAGAATCCTCTTTTTCCAATTTCCACCTAAATTTGTAACTATATTTGTCGAATATAGTGTTGCCAAAGCAATGCCGTGTTTTGTCACCCACAGCTTGGTAATTGATGTAGTCTACTGACTGATTGACTGACAGACAACTCACAACCGGCATTACGCGGCGTAAAACGCAGAGATTTGGCAAGTTCCTTTACAGTCTATAGACATAAAAACGATGTTGCCGGCTGCAAGTTGTCTAATATATTTAGACAGATCTTTCACCCGAATTGGACTCGAACCCAAAACTAACACTTAGATACTGGCCCACTGCGCCAGGATAACTTATATGTTATTATGACATAAGTAACAATTCCTTTAAAGGTGCCGCCGAATCTTCGCTGTACCGTTTCGGCTAAATCAATATTGCAATTTGCACTTGTCGAAACATATAATTTTTGCAGGTGTTCAAATATTGACCAATGTTTTGTATCATTTTGTGGCTCAAAATGCATATTAGCACGTTAATGTACGAATTAACACTTTATGCTTAGTAATCTAACTTTTCAAATATGGTAAAATTACAAAAATGGTGTTTTTACCATATTTGAAAAGTTTTTTTTTAATTAAATTTCATATTCGAAATAGATTTTTTTTTTAATTTCACGCTTTATTCCGTATTTGGGAAGGTACGCAGAGATAATCTATAGTTAAGACACTTTGTTCTCCCCTTAGAACGTTCTGTAATCTAATAATTATAATTAATTTCAAAACACATTATCTAAAACTTACTTTTAAATTGAAGTTAACAGCTAGATATAAGTTTTTCTTCCATTTATGTATTATTATTTATGTAAAGCCAATATTTTAAAATTATAATTTTTTGGTAATTCTTTATAGGCTAAGC
Organism: Heliconius himera; assembly: GCA_021202915.1. NCBI lineage: Eukaryota > Metazoa > Arthropoda > Insecta > Lepidoptera > Nymphalidae > Heliconius > Heliconius himera. The sequence goes on from JAJHJA010000959.1 coordinate 76,959, forward strand.
AAACATATTTGTCATCCATTCGATGAATAACGACCAATTTACTTCGTCATAAAGTTTCCAAATGTTTCTACAAATGCACTTAAATTCCAAATGTTTAGAATACAATGGTTATCGATATTAGTCACCCAGGACTTAAAAGTCAAAGTAATAACCTCAGCACTAATGTACCTCTACAATACCTACAATACCTGTTTCTACTTAGCACCTAAACATAAAAACTTATATTTAACACTAAATTTTATAATCCTAAATTGTTAAAGTTTATTATAATTAACATAGGGTACGTTGGTGTTGAACAAAGTATTATAAATTTTGGACTGTCTTGATATTAGATTCTATCAGTCTACCGTGTTATATGCTGGATACAGCGTGAAGCTGAAAAAAACCGGAGAGCGGAGAGAGAATTCCTAAAATTGAGACAAAAATAGCCTAAAATATACCAAACTAAAGTAGCTGTTCCACATATCGTTCTAACATTTCGTAATGCTGCATGAATTTGATTTGTAAATATCTCACCTACGAATACGATGTGGTATTGAGGCCACTATAGGGCTACGCCTACTGGTCTGTCTGTCATGACCAGCCTTCAACTACACATCAGCTGAGAGGCTGATGTCATTTATAGAATTATGAAGTGTTTACTTAACACTTACGCCTAAATTCTCAATGGGGCCCATGCTGTTGGCGAAAAATCACTCGGACAGTTACTTAACTAAGCAAGTAATCAATGTTTGATTTCAAATTTTTATCACGTAAGCTATAAAATTTTGGTATAATATCTTAAGAATGAATCGATGGAAATATTTTACAAATAGAAGTTCAGTGAACACTATGGTATCTCTTTGATTAATAATCCAAAAATATATATATATATTTTGTGATTATTGTCTTTTTATTATCAGTTTTTTTTAGTTAATCTCAATAATGAGGTCGTCGACTGATAGAGAAATCACCTACTATCAATATATAACCTGAAAAATCAATCATAATTAATTCGTTCACAACATCAGCTAAAATAAATCTAAAAGACCTAAATTTCTGTTGGTGTGGCGTATCGGGAGCAATCAGCTGACCGTGTGATTCAGTAATCTGGTTCTTGAATTCTTAATGTGGCATTTTTCAGTATGATTTTACCTGTTGTGAGGTTCAATGCACCAGCCGGCCAATCAGCTGAGTCAACATGCTCCTTCATACCATTTACCACGTGTTGGTGTAATAATTTTACAACAATGTTGCTCTATGGCCCTCTTTGGACGTTTAGACCTCACGTTTTATTATTTTCAAGAATAATATTTTAAGTATTTTTTTTTTTTGCTATATTTCCATATATGGTGATCGTTTGTTTGATATAGGTATAGGTAATGCCTCGAGCTGCTACTACAGTGTTAGTTGCCACGTGCTTTCGGCTTAAAGTTATATCACGATTACGCAATTTGTTATTTGTATGCAGTGTGTTGCACTAAGTGTGAGGCCAGGCGTGGCGCAGTAGCACAAAATGTGACTGTAAAACCGACTAGTTGTGGGTTCGATCCCCACTAGAGGAGATGAAATATTTACTTAAATTTATATTTCCATTTATTCGCTCTGGTGTCAAGGCAAAGCGCGGCGTTGAGTTCTGCCACTCAACAAGCAATGCCTCCAGAATTCGGCAGAAGTGGGGTACGGAGTGTCTTAACACTAGGTTCCCTCTGCCTACCTTGCTGTGTGCGGGATACAGCGTGAAGTTGATTTATTGTTTGATTGTGTTGCACTATTTGTTTTTTTCAGTGCTCTCTACCGTATTGAAATATAAAAATGTGTACAACTGAAAATTTTAGGTTACTATATTATGATAGTGTTTTTGTCTTTCTTTTAATAGCTTCTTGATTTATCTCGCATATAGGGGGCAACTAGGTAGTATATTTTTGTTTTTAATTTCTAAACATAGATTTAAGTAAATTTTATTTTACAGACAAGTATATTTTTTTTTCATTTTATTAAATGAATTAAGTTTTAACAACTGAATATAAGATCTTTCGTTTACTAAAATACTTATTAAACATTAAACTTGGAACTATATATAGACTTGGGGCTATATTGGCGATAATCCAGATTAAAATTAGTATCACGCAAGACTAAAGTTACAAAAAATCTCATATTTCCATAGCTTACAAGGCAGGTATACGCATTTAGTCCTAATTTAGGTCACCTAAGCAATAATACCCCAAACAAAACTACCTGATCGTTTAGTAAAGTTTTAGTAAAATTACACATTTTATTCGAAGGATACACCCGTATCAATCAGCTGGTGGTGATGTCATTGGTAACACTACGTGCGTTTTGGGCATTCTTTTTAAATTTTATTTTATCCTTTTCCTTGCATTGGCATAACATGTTTGGACATGATTTTCGTATGACCAGCCTTCACCTTATATCACTTAGATCAGCTGTTTCAAATAATATAGCTATGATTCATTTGTTTTGTCATCTATCATAGCTATTCTATAAATAATATAGTTACTATTCGATTTGATTCTATTATTCGATTTGGTTTCTTTTTTTCTTATTTTTTTTATTACTTTTTGTCTTAGATTCCCTCAGCCTACCATGATGTAAGGGAAACCTATGATACTGTTTGTTCTTTTTTGGGTCATATCCTGGATAAAGCAGGTTAGGTTCCCGACCTCGTAATCAGACACTCCGAATTTAGTTGTGTATTACTCCGCTTCTTACTACTCCCTTATAAACATCCCTTATAAACATCCCTTATAAAGTTGAACCTCGCCGCAATGGCGTCTTATTTCATTTTAAAATTAAATATAGACGAAATATATTTAATAAACAACGATATATAACGTCGGCTTATGATTTTTTTAAATAAAATGCATCACACAGGTTCGAGATCCTCATAATTTAAACCTGTTAATCAGTTCATTATACACTTTTAAGGTGGAAAATTAAATACGTTTAATTAGGGAATAATTTAATTAAACAACTCACACGAGAGACTTTCTAAAGTTAATAGGCGTGCTCTCCGCATGTATTATAGGAAGGAGCGGATTTCAAAATCGCCGACGCGTGAATAGCTTTGATAATGTAACTGTTAGGGGCAAACGTAAAAAAAGTAATGTTCCCGAAACATTCCCGTATGTTTAATCTGTCCTATTTTTCTTCTATAATCGGTATTTTTTTGTCTTCACGCTGTATCTCGCGTGTAGCAATATAGGCAGGCAGGGGCCTAGTGTTATAACACTCCGCTGCCCACTTTCCGCCGAATTTTGGAGGCATTGCGTGGTGAATGGCGGAATTCAGCGCTGCGCTTTGCCTCGACATCAGAGCGAAGAATTGAAAATATGAAATATTTCAATTCCTTGAGTGGGAATCAAATCTATAACATGTCGCATTTACAGTCACACGCTTGTGCCCCTTGGCCACGTGCTTAAAAACATCCGTTATTTAAAAATAAGCAAAACCACAAAATTTTCTTTGGCTACTTGAAAAAAATACGAAAAATTCTTAAAAATAAATAACATTCCGATAACCTAATTGCATTAACTTTGATAACCAGATATACTGATTCAGAAGGTGCCACAATCCGGCCCCAATACCGCTGGTGATATTGACACAAGTCATACTAGCACGGTTTAACGTTTACTTTTCTAACTACTCACAGACAGGTGTTAAGTCTACGGTAATTGCGACTGTCAGCAGGAACAGATTTTACACACCTTAAGGCCCCATTAATGAGGCCAGTCGTGGGGCGGGGGCGTCTATGCAAAACGCGGCGTTAGGTTCCACCACACAACACGCAGTGCCTTTAGAATTTTCGGGAATAGTGGGGATCGGTGCGGCATACAGTGCGACGCTAAACAAAACCCATTTTTTTAAGTAAGCCAAGAAAACTTTGTGGTTTTTGTGGATTTTCCCATTTAAATACCGGATGTTTATAAACATATATATATATTCTAACACTAACAACTATCTCCAACGTAATGGCGTCATTATTTTTGTTAATTGCATATAAAGACAGATAGGTAGGTACATTATTGGACTTGTCTTTTTTTACTAGTACATTTTGTACGTGGTGACAAAAAGCGAGGTGTATTGTATTCTATACGTATATATTGTAGACGACTCTTCTAGCTACATAACTAAATGATAGATGATCGGTCTGTCAATATTCTTTGCAGTCTTTGTAAGTGCCAACGGATTTTTTTTCCGTACACGAGTTTATGACACCTGAGCATGAGTATAAATCAGTTGTCAACGGATTTGAATCTGGGGCCGACTGCGAGTGATGTTGAGCAATCAATTGACGTCGACTCAGGTATTACCTATCTATCTGACATCATCATCCGTGGCTAATGTCAGCTGAACTTTGACAAGTTTCAAAGCTGTTCCTGTCATGATTATAAACGCTACGACTGGAAATGCTGATTTGCTGATCGTAATGCCTATATTATATTTGTGTTTGTTCGTGTTTTTGGTTTATTTACCGATCACCAATAAAAATATGGATGTATATTTATTTTTATTGACACAAAATTGGCAAAAACTCCTAAGCAAAAAGCTTCACTATATTATTTGATCACGACCTCGGCTATGTCTTAAGTAATCAACCACGTTTTTGGTTCAATGCACTCACTAAAATACATTTTACTGAATGCCTGTAACCGTGACGACGAATTCATTTGGATAAACACTATCTGCAACTTCGGTGTGGTGTGTTTGTTCAATTGGTAATAACATAGTATTAGTTGGATACAAGTGTATGGCTCTAGTTTTTGTTTCTTTTATTGTTTAGAATATTAGCTATGTTTTATTTTTTTTATTTGTGATTCATCTCTCTGCTCTTTCCGTTCTCTTGGAATTGAAAACTGTTAATATATTTAATTTATATTTAATATTCCTGTTAATTTTGTAAAGACATATATATTCAAAATAAGATTCATTTTGAGGTTAGTAGTGGCACAAGGGCACAAGCGCGTGACTTGTAAACGCGGTAGGTTGTGAGTTCGATTTTCACTCGAGAAAATTAAATATTTCATTTTTTCATTTCTTAGATCTAGCGTCGAGGCAAAGCGCGGCGTTGAGTTCCGCCATTCAAAATGCATCGCCAGAATTCGCTTTAAATTGGGGAGTGGAATATTTTAACACTAATCTCCCTCCGCTTCCCCTCTTGCGTAAAACTTAAAAAGAAAAAAAAAGATTTACTTTAAATTACTTGCCAACAATTCCAAGTGTCATTTAGCCACGGACGAATAATAATTTTACATGACAATGACAGTGCCTTAAAATAGTATTGTTTAGTTCTGGTTGACACGGCGCTACATTGTACAGGTGTAACGCACTCTATTTAGGTTACATACATCTATATTTTCCGATTTTCTCGTTGCGTCAGCGTCTGCCACTAATAATATGTTAGTTTTAGTATAGCAATTACTGTACCATTTTATTTGTTCCAGCCTACTCTGAACGTATAGCTCAGTTGGTCAGAGCGCTTGGACGATTTCTAAAGTGGCGCAGGTTTAAATCTCTCTACGTTAAACTTTTTATATGTCTTTCTTAATAACTATTGTTCTTTCCTAACTGTGGAACAACACATTAAAAATGTAAAAAAAAATATATTTCTTTGAAAGGAAGTTTATTGTAGGTACATAAAAAATAAACATTCCCCTAAGCTAATTCGTTTTTAGTAATTTTGAACCAGAAACAGGAGTTACGCTCGTATATACCTATATTTTTTTAAAAATCTGTGTGTAGAATATAAATTCCAATGGTAGTTCATCAGGTTGGATACGCAAAAGACTTGTTTATTTGGCAAACTGCATACGATAACGTGTGATACACATCGGACACTCGCAAATGTTTATTCATACTTTGCCGTGCATGAGGGTATTTCTAAATGTCTTTTTTACCATGCATTCGGAATTTTGTTCTCGTCTCGTCTCTAAATCTTTGTTATATGTTACCTTATTGTTTTCTTGCGTTTTTAAATTAAATTATATTAGAACACGTGGATATTAATAAGAAAAAAGAAATATATTGAAATAAATAGAAATAAAAATTAATTAATTAAATTATCGCCCACGTACTGTGTAGCTCAAAAGTGAATTTGAACTTGACACAGATATTAATGTATTAAACCAGTGACACAAAAAAGAAATAACCTAATTTCTTTAATTTTTTTTATATATTGTAACTAAACACTACAGACACTTGGTCCGCACTTTTTTTTTACTTTACCATAATAACCAGCTTTAATTACATTTTATATCCATCTAGAGATAATAATCTAGATATTTAAGTCCAAACAGAGTCCAGTTATTAGGTTTTTAGATTGCATTTTTCCACACATATCCAAAAAAAAATTACATGAATAAAACACAAAAAAAAAAACATCTAAAATTAAATAAAGATAAAAAAGATGTTGATACTTTTTTTTACATTTGATAGTCTTATTAATTTAATTCTACAGGTTTCCTTAATTAATGCTATTCAGATCGTATCTGGGGGCTTCAATTGTATGTTGAATTGAAACATTGTAGACAGCTCATGATTAAATGCCCACATCGTTAATACGCGTTTTACGCTATCAAAGCTCAGTAGGTCCTCAAGTGTCTGGGTACACGCGATGGTCGTGGGTTTGATTTTCAGATCTTATAATATTATCCTTGTTTGAATAGAATAATTAATTACTCACAATTTCTTTAAAATAAATGAAGAATTTTTTGAGGCCAGTCGTGGCGCAACAAAGTTTAACTGTAAAACCAACTGGTTGTGGGTTCGATCCCCACTCGAGGAGATGAAATATTTACTAATATCTATATCTCCATTTCTTTGCTCTGGTGTCGAGGCAAAAGCATTGAGTTCTGCCACTCAACCCGCAATGCCTCCAGAATTAGGCAGAAAATGGCTGAACGGAGTGTCTTAACACTAGGTTCCACTGCCTATTATGTCACATGTGGGAGTTGCAATGCGTGAAGCGAAAAAAAACGAACTCTCTTTTAAATGCCTTCTATAAGTCGTCATAGAACCCACTCATTTTCAACAAACAAATAGTTAAATATTTAATCTAAAAGCTTAAGTGACTCAAATGTTTCTCAAAATACTATTGTCGAGTCTTCAATAGTACGTGGCCCGATAAGGTTCCTGATAAGCGGTGCATTTTAAAACAATCAGAACTACTGTTAAGATGGAAGTTTAAAAGTACCCAAGTTTGATAAGCAAGGTTAAGGAACTTCCCAGTGAATGCATGATGATGCAAGATGCATTCGCTCGGGCCGCTCGCAATGCAGCCTAGCTTTGAATACCGTTACTGACCTAGGTGGTGGGTAGTATAGGTAAGTAGTTTAGACTGGAACTAGCTGGCTAGCTAAGAGATACAATACGTCCATACATTCCATTAAATCACCGATGGTACCTTCTAAGGTTTGGTTCTTGTTGTTCTAGTGAGTTTTTAGTTTTTTTTTTCGTATTTAAATGTTTTTAGAATATTCTAATGATCTAATTGTGTAGCCTTAAATGGTACAGTTTCTGGATGTCTTTGTTGTTTATTATTTGTTGTTTTTATTTCGCGTAATATGCAGATTGTAGTTAAAATCACTCCGTCAATATGCAGAGTGTTATTAAAAAGTCACTCCGTTTTCAACTTTGTGTCCATTTAGCTTAATGGTTGCCGTAATTTAACGCTTCCTAGTGTCTGATTGGACGAGTGAGGAAACAGAAACGTTCACCGTCCGTTTGAAATAGAAATGTCCTGTTTCTTTTCTTGATAGTGCGACTAAAAAACGTTTTTTTTTTAATTTAACCTTTTTCTATATGGAATTTGAACTCCGAACCACGTTACTGAATGAAGCACGGCACGTCCCATTTGCGCTACATTTACAATTAATATGGTTGATAATAAGGAGTTTATCGTTTCTTCTTAAACCTTTTAAAGGAATATTGTCGGTATATAAAATTAATTGCGGCTTACGTTTTAAAATTGATAAGGTATTAGTAGACGTGATTTTTACTTTTATATTTAATCAGTTAAAGAATATGTAATTTTGTTTTAGTCGATATTTTTTTTCATAGTTATAAATAATAGTATTATTAAATAAATAAAAAAATAGCTTCACGCTGTATCCCGCACACAGCAGGGTAGGCAGAGGGAACCTAGTGTTAAGACACTCCGTTCCCCACTATCTGCCAAATTTTGGAGGCATGGCGTGTTGAGTGGCAGAACTCAACGCCGCGCTTTGCCTCGACACCAGAGCGAAGAAATGGAAATATAAATTTAAGTAAATATTTCATCTCCTCGAGTGGGGATCGAACCCACAACCAGTCGGTGTTACAGTCACACTTTGTGCCGCTGCGCCACCACTGGTCTCAATAGTATTATGTTCAGTGTATTAACGAAATTAACTTTTTATTCTTAACTTCACACTTTAGCTTTATTTTGCATGTAGCAAGTTAACCTATACAGAGAAGCTAGTGTCAAAACACTCCGCTATCCCTTTAATTCGCAATTCTCTTAAAATTACATCATAAAACGTAGCGAAAAATATTACAAAAAATACGAAATCGTTAAAGATGAAACATGCGGAAGTTGTCTCTCCATAATAGATTAGCCGCAATAAACATGGTAGAAAATGGGTTTGCACGAGAAATTTCTAGATACCAGGTAGGTGTATATAGAAATTGCAATGTGGAAAAAGCGGTCTCGATATACCTACCTATAAACGACAAGTGTTTGCCGTTAAAGATTAGATTAGCTTTAAGGAATTTTCTCAATATCGTATGTATGTCATATTGTTGCCAGTCATAATTTTTTTTAAATATTGAACATACATTTTTAATTTTTGATTAGTGGGTGGGTAGGAGCGTTGTTGTGGATCTTGATGACATTATAATATGATGACGGAACTCAACGCCGCGTTTTGTTTAAATATATTTTATGTCGTTACCGCGCGACGATAAAATCAGAAAAGAGTACTTTTTTTTTCATGCAGTAGGATGGGCAGAAGGATAGGGCTCAAAGTGTTAAGATACCCCGCTCCTCACTTTCCGCTGAATTCTGGAGTCATTGCGTATAGAATGGCGCAACCAAGCTTTGCCTCGATATCAGAGCGAAAAAATTATAGTTCATAAATAATAGTTCATTCCCCCGAATGGGAATCGAACCTACAACCAGCCACGATTACAGTCGAACGCAGTACCACTGCGACACGACTGGTCTAAATATATACTTTTTATATTAAATTAAAAGGCAATAAATTATTAGAAACATACAGCCCCACCCATTCTAGAAACATGCAATTTCAACGTGCATGCGTTTTATTGGACGCCGGTTTGATACTATCGGTGCATTGTAAAGCCGTATTGCAATTTAGAATCTAGGTCGTACATCGGGAACGTAATGACGGTGGAGAGTGGAGTCGAGTAACAATGGTACTTACTGTAATATGCATCTCATCTCGAACGCTTCCTTATTGAGAAACATATCAGGATGTTTTACCCTGTGGTGTGGTCTAGGTGTTGATAGCGGTGACAGAGGTCGTACGTTCGATTCCACTTGATAAGCGTGTTTTTGTTCTGTATATTTATAGATTTTTTTTTTCATGATCATGAAGGAGGTTTTTGTATATTTAGGCGTTAACCTACAAAGTAAACGAAAGTAATATCTGTTTTTTCGTATTATTCGAGGAAATTGCAAAAAATAGAAATATTATATATATGTTTCAGCAAGTGTCAGCTTCAGGCTGTATTCCGGGTAGGTAGAGGGAACCTAGTGTTAAGACACTCCGTTCCTCACTTTCCGCGGAGTTTCGAGTTATATATATGTAATTAGAATTTTAATGACTTCCCTGTCAGCTGTGACCGACGTCCCTAATCTCGGAGTCCACTTAAAGTAAACATGCGTCCATTTGCATCCGCCAACATCCAGAGGCGGGGCGAATGAACCAATTAGTTATCTCGTTTATATTAAACAAAGTTCAAAGAGTCCTTGAAAAGAAAGTCGGTTATATAACATAATGTGTTAGCGTAATTTGTGGGTTTTTGTTATATATTTATGGTATTGAACCCTATAGTTGAGCAGGGGCACAAAGTGTGACTGTAAACGCCACAGGTTGTGGCTTCGATTCCCACTCATATAACCATTTCCTTCGCTCTGGTGTCGGTAAAACGCGGCGTTGAGTTCCGCCACTCAACGCGCAATGCCTCCGGAATGCGGCGAAAAATGGGGAACGGAGTGTCATCCACACTAGATACCCTTTGCCTACGCTTATGTGTGGGATACAGTGTGATACTAAAAAAAAACTTATTTTACTTTTGGCAGCACTTGCCGTTCATCTTAAAATATATCTTTTGACAGGTCGAAAGATCGATATTGTAATATTTTTTTTTGGTACTCGTTGCCCAAGTTCATATTAATATTGTATATAATTTTAATATTCCGGTATCTTTCATATCATCTTCACGTGTGAGCAGTTTACGTTGCACTGGTCGAACTGATTTTTCGAGGCTCGCGGTCGCGGGACAAGTTAAACGAACGCCTGTATAATGAACGTCGTTTATCTTGATTTAGTACTTACTACTTACAACTCATTGTAACTTATGCAAGTGCAATGCAGTAGATCAATAAATACATAAATAATGCAAGTACGCGACCCTAGAGCTGGAGTTAGAGGTCATCGTGGTGCTGTCATAGCGTCTAACTGTGATGGTCTCGAGTTTGATTTCCACTCGTGTGAATGTGTGAATGATTGTAATTATAAAATAAATAGAATAAATCAGCTTCACGCTGTATACCGCACACAGCAGGGTAGGCAGAGGGAACCTAGTGTTAAGACACTCCGATCCCCACTTTCTGTCTAATTCTGGAGGCATTGCGTGTTAAGTGGCAGTACTCAACGCCACGCCTTGCTTTGACACCAGAGCGATGAAATAGAAATATAAATTTAAGTACTTAAATATTTCATCTCCTCGAGTGGGGATCGAACCCACAACCAGTCGGTTTTACAGTCACACTTCGTGCCGCTGCGCCACGACGGGCCTCAATTATTATAATTAGACATAGGTTATTTTCTTTACCATGACCGCGCGCAACGCGGAACGTGGCGTTAAATTCCGCCACTCAGCTCGCCATGTTTTGAAAATTAGGCACAAAGTGAGTAACATAGTGTCTTAACACTTTGTTTCACTTTCCACTCTGACCGATAAAGCATGAAAATGCTTTTTTTCTCTCCCTCTTGCTTATTTTCGTTGACGTGTACAGTATTTTTTAAAAATTCGAACATTTTTCACCTGCTACGGAAAGATAAGGGCGAAGTGCGTGTATCGTGACACACTTTCAAATGCAATAGATAGTGATAACCACTTAGGTGGTACTATTTAAGTAGCTATTTTGTTATCGGTATCATGAATTCAACCTTTTTGGTTGCCATGTTACTGCAGGTTGACTGATTCATCGAAATTCTTTGCCGTGTGTTGATTTAAATATTTGATTTGTGATTTTTAGAAAGAAATAAATAAGAAATACAAAAAAATATAAAACTTAACTGCAGTACCTTATTGAGTAATCTAAACGGGTGAACGCGATAAATATTGTTAAAAGTAATAAATAAAATAAATATAAAAAATATATTTATGAAATAGGTTTACCTCTGGTCAGATAAAGTGCGGTTACGCTAGGTAACCTAACGCATTACCTAACCTAACCGATTATTACTTGTATGTAATATTGCAAAGTACATTTTTAAAAAATTGTACAAAAGTGTAATCACAGGTAAATTCTAGGTTTTACTACGGAATATTGTGATTTTTACCTTTTTTCAATAGCATTTATATTAATTAATTGTACTCATAAAAAAATTAATGTGTAATTCGGTAGTCGGCATATTTTACTGGATCTTGAGTTACCATTTCATATGAATTTTTCAATGCGCGCATTTAATTTAATTAACCAACTCGAAAAATGTATGATTTTTTTTGCTTTTGCTGTAATTTTCTGTACTTTCAATATTATTTACATCATCAGATTAGTTTGTTTGAGGCCAGTCGTGGCGCAGTGGCACGAAGTGTGACTGTAAAACCGACTGGTTGTGGGCTCGATTCCCACTAGAGGAGATGAAATATTTACTTAAATTTATATTTCCAATTCTTCGCTCTGGTGTCGAGGCTAAGCGCGGCGTCGAGTTCTGCCACTCAACACGCAATACCTCCAGAATTCGGCAGAAAGTGGGGAACGGAGTGTCTTAACACTAGGTTCCCTCTCCCTACCCTGCTGCGTGCGGGATACAGCGTGAAGCTGATTTATTTTATTTATCAGATTAGTATTTTGCTTTAATTTTCTAGAGATTTCTATGTTTTATATTAACAGTGTCTACTCAACAGACCTGGAGTGCCACTCACCATCCTGGCTTTTGATAATTATATTACAATATATTCTATATTTAATTAAATAATAATTATTACAAAGAAAATATATATATTTGCGCAAAATTTTGTACTAAATATCGCGATGGGAACGTAACATATCAATTATTCAATCATACCGATTGTGTACAGGAGATATCGAAATTTGGACCATTTCTTGGTTAAATTGGATGTGGGCAGTACTGTAGGTGGAGGCCTCGCAAAAGGCGGTTAGAAATAGACAATTATTATCCTGACCTTACCCAGGATAGTAGCCTTTATTACAATAACCATTGAGCGCACATTCGCATCCGCCAGCACCTCGACGAATTTGGCTTTCCTCTGAATTAATTATTCTTTGCTTTGTCACGTAGATCACCAAATACGTATAAAGTGTAACGTCGTCGCGCCTTGTATGGTCGGCGCTCGGGAAGGAAGTTGTGTGATTATACTTTGTTATTAGATAGGTTCCCGGGTTGATGGTTGTTGTTACCCAAATTGAAATGCAATTTCGGTTCGCATTTCCGAAGTTCCTTCATCCGGTGTTGGCGCGTTGAACCCATATGTGGTAATATGGGTACTGTATTATCTATTGATTGATAGGACTTGTTGATTTGTTGGTTGGTTTATGATGATGGTTTAGTTTTTCAAAAATATATTTTTGATGTTTATGTTGATTGATTTTTTTTAATGTATATGATAATTTAAGATGATTTAAGTTTTTGTTTTTCTTTTTTTATCAGCTTCACGCTGTATCCCAGACACAGCAGGGTAGGCAGAGGGAACTTAGTGTTAAAACACTCCGTTCCCCACTTTCTGCCGAATACTGGAGGCATTGCGTGTTGAGTGGCAGAACTCAACGCCGCGCTTAACTCGACACCAGAGCGAAGATAGGGATATATAAATTTAAGTAAATATTTCATCTCCTCGAGTGGGGATCGAACCCACAACCAGTCGGTTTTACTGGCCTCGTTTTTAAGTTTTTGTTACTATGACATAAAATAATAAAGCACTAAAGGATATTTCTAATGTGTAATCTAATATTATATTACCTCATAGTAAACTTGTGGATAGAAATTTAAATTGAACGTCGCGTCGTGGGGAAAATTATATTGGACATTCTATGAAGCGAGATTGCAGTTTATTAACATTTAATACATAGTGAAACTGCACGCTTACTATGTGCTAGTACCGGAATGTAAATATCTAATAGAGGACTGGTCGTTCTAAGCACTGGGATACAATGAACCCTTCCAGTTTTGTTATTGCAATAATTGGTTGTATATAATTCTTTCTTTTATTAGCTTTACGCTGTATTCCGCACAAGGCAGGGTAGGCAGAGTGAATCTGGGAACCTAGTGTTATAATACTACTACTATTTAATTTCCTCGAGTTGGAATCGAACCCATAACTTATCGCGTTTTCAGTCGTCCACTTATGCCCCTGCGCCACGATAAGCTTTTAGAGTATGATATTTTATAACCTAAACTATTTCTAAAATCATATTCTTTACTCAGTTTACGTTTAAAGCTATTTTAATAGAAAATTACATTTATTTATCTTCTACCTACTTAACTGTATAAAGAAGTAACTACACTACTGTGGCCTCGGTCGTATTTATTCATAGTATGAATCACAACCAGAGATTTTCTTAGTTAGAATACTATTAAATTGCCTGCAGCTTTGCATTCTCATCATTGTGAGAAATGGCGTTCCGCTATCTCCGCATCCATCTCGGCATCTCCATATTGAAGCTGGCCATGTTTCTGAATATTACACGTCGGGTCACTATTTAAATTAGTTCCAAGTACGGCTGGGTTTCTATACTAGGTGTTAGACGTTAAAAGATGTACGGTTGTATCGTTGTTTTAACTTTATTTGGTCTGGATAGTAGCAAGTTCAATGCAATGGCAGGGGAAGACGCGCCTGATATACAAGGAAGGTTGCCAGTTCAAATTTTACTATAGATTTGTTATGTGTACGTAGTGATGTAGTGGTTTGGTGGTTTCTCGTTGTAAAAGTGTGAACATCTAACTATCTATATTAAAGTCGTTAAAGACAGCGGTAAATAAGCTATATTTATACACACTTTGACAAAATTATAAAAGAAAGAAAATGCTTCGAGAGTTAAAAAGAAATCTTTCGCCTATTTGTTCTCTCTGTTCTGTGATTGTTGTCGAATCAGCTTCACGCTGTATCCCGCACACAGCATGGTAGGCAGAGGGAACCTAGTGTTAAGACACTCCGTTCCCCACTTGGAGGCATTGCGTGTTGGGATAGGGAACCTAGTACTGAGACACTTCGTACTCCACTGTGATTGTTGTGGACGCACATTATCGTGTTAAATGCAGTTGTTTACATTGGATGTGTCTGCTATTTTCGTATATCAAATATTATTATATATATTATAATTATTATTAATATTATTTTCCTCAAAATTCAATAACAAAAATGTATGCAGTGGCCAGTGAATCACTGATGCAGTGCTCCTTCCAATGAATCACTACGGTACTAATAGCCAACTTAATTTTGGCTTCTCGTTAAGTGAAAAATATTTCGGTAACGTCTCCCAGGTCGTTGCAAATTAGATATATTTTTGCATCATTTAGTTTTAGAATTGCTTTCGTTTAGATGTAATAATTGTGGTTCTTTTGCTATAAAAGTAAATGAAAAAGTATTCTTTTGAATTTTCTCTTTTCTTTCTTATATTTTATATTGTTAAACGTTTTTATTTCATGTAAAAGACAATATTAGCCAGAAAGAACTAACTGTGAGTCCCTTATATCACTTAAATTTATGTATATTTAAAAGGAGAGAGTAATACCTTATGAGTCCAGTCGTGACAGGCTGTTGGTTTGATTCTCGAGGGAATGAAATATTTAAGATTATTATTTCCTCGTTCTGGTAACGAGGCGGCGTTGAGTTACGTCATTCATCACGCTATGTCTCCAGAATTCGGCAGAAAAGGCACGGCGTGTCTTAACACTAGGTTCCCAGGTTCCCTCTACCTACCCTGCTTTGTGCGGGATACAACGTGAAGCTAAAATATATATCAAATGCAGTGCCACATTTATGTATAAGAGGCTTTTGACCCTCCCTAAAAGCCTTACACTTTAAAAAAATTCTAGCGTAGGTACTAGGTTCTAATAAAAGGGTATAGATTTTTCAATTGTGCCTTGTAAAAGGCTAATGTTATTTTAATAATTCATTTGCTTCTGGCAACTTATGCACTCATTGTTCTTTTACAATGCCCCCGTGATTGAGTAGTAGGTACCTCGTATTTAGCTTTGGAGTCGGAAGTTTTTCTTTTATTTTTGTTTTTAATATAAAAGAAACAACTAGTGCGAGGCCAGTAGTGGCGCAAGCGCACAAGCGTGTGGCTGTAAACGCGACAGGTTGTTGGTTCGATTCCCACTCGAGGAAATGAAATATTTCCCTCCTCTGCCTCTGCCTACCCTGCTATCATGCCTGCTATACGAGATACAGCTGAAAAAAGGAAAAAAAAACTACTACAGAACCTAGAATATTGTTCAAAAATTACTAATAATATGCTACACTTGACGAACAGTGCGTACTGGTCCGTAACCTGTCGCTCGATGATTAATTACACTTTTAGTATTATCAGTATCACCAAAATGCAGATAGCCGCTTTGTTTGTTACATACATATGGTATTGATATCTACATTGGTCTCTGGCTTATATGATAATAAAGAAAAACAATAAAAAAAAAATAGGTGCGAGTTAAAGAGGCCTGTCGTGGCGCAGGGGCACAAAGTGTGTTTGTAAACGCGACTGGTTGTGGGTTCGATCCTCGCTCGAGGAAATGAAATATTTACTTAAATTTACATTTCCATTTCTTCGCTTAGATGTCGAGGCAAAGCGCGGCATTCAGTTCCGCCACTCAATACGCAATGCCTCTAGAATACGCAATTGCCGGGATACAGCGTGGAGCTGAGTTAATAATTAGAAGAAAACAAAAGCGGGACTCCTTTAATTTTTTTTTCGTTTTTCAATAATTGTTCACAATCACAAATAAAATATTAGGCAATATATTCCAAAAAAGTTGTCGAAACGTCTAAATATTTAGGATTTGTTAGTCAATGAATCATTCCGAGCCCATATGGCTGACGGGACACAGTCGGCGCGTGCGCATAGCTATTTATGGATTGGTTAGACCACCTTAACAGGGTATAGCTTTTTTTGTTTCTTTTTTTTACCTGTCTCTTGATTATGTGTTTTTTTAATAATAGTGTTGTAAACATTATTATTTAAAAATAAAAAAAAAATACAATATTATTTATTTTACATTATTGTAAAAGTTAAGGCCGTCGGAGGCGCAGCGGCACAGTGTCTAATTGTAAACACGACGGTTGTGGGTTATTTTCATTTTCTTGATCTTGTTTCGAATAATTGGGAAAGTGGGGAACAGAGTGATTATTAATAGGTTCCTATAGCCTCCTCTGCTATATACAGTGTGATGCGATATAAATATATAAGTATATTAATATATATTTTTATTTAGCAAATCAAGGCAGAGCATAATATAATTATATTTTTTTTATATAATACTATTTACTTTTGCTAAATAAACTTTCTTTTCATTATATTTATCATGGTGCAAGCAATACCTTCGTGGACGTTGCATTTTCACATTACAAATTAAAATACTTCTCTTTGCGGCGCGTTTTATATAAAAGTAAAAAGTATAAAAAAAACAAAAATGCACCAGATAGCGATTGAAGCTGTTGTCAAAAATACGGACACGATGTTGTAATATACAATAAAAGATTTATACATAAAATAAAATAAAAATAAATTAGCTTCACGCTGTATCCCGCACACAGCATGGTAGGCAGAGGGAACCTAGTGTTAAGACACTCCGTTCCCCACTTTCTGCCGAATTCTGGAGGCATTGCGTGTTGAGTGGCAGAACTCAACGCCGCGCTTTGCCTCGACACCCGAGCGAAGAAATGGAAATATAAATTTAAGTAAATATTTCATCTCCTCGAGTGGATATCGAACCCACAACCAGTCGGTTTTACAGTCACACTTTGTGCCACTGCGCCACGACTGGCCTCGAGATTTATATATATTATTATGTATTAAGAGACTCTTTGAACAACGTTATTGTATTCTTCTAAATTGAACCTTTATACTTTCTCATGCAAGTACACATTATCTAAGCTATGAATCATTAAACGTAATGTGACAAGTCTTTTGTGCCCAGTGTGAGAAAATATAAACTAATATTTATATTTTGTAGTTAGTATGTTTGTTAATTTCTTTATTTTCTTTTTTTGTTGTGCTAGACTGTATAGAGCATATAGTAGTGTATGCGGAGTGAACTTAGTGTTACGATACTCCGTTTCTCACTTTCCACCCAATTTTCGAGACATTGTGTATTGAGTAACGTTAAGTATTGTGCGGAAGTTTCCCTACGCACATGTACAAGAAAAAACTAAGAAATAATAATAATTCATTCCCCCGAGTTGAGATCGAACCCACATTCATCGCTTTTACAGCGAGACGCTGTCCCTCTACACCTAACGTCCTCAATCATGATTGTATATGTCGAAAATGATTATTAAAAAGAATATTTTTCTTTATTTACAGCGATTAACCACGGCAACGAGAACCAACCAGCCAAGAAGTCACGCAGTGATGGAGGCAACGACGGCGCGGGCGGTTTACAGTTGCCCTACGAATGTCTGCTTCGTAACGAATTACTTGGTGCATCAATAGAAGAACTTCGAGGTCCCCCAAAAAACTGTACAGAGGGGAACAGAGCTGCCCTAGGATCTGTCCAGCTCGCGTCGGCGACGAGAGCAGCACAGGCCTATTCACCACCTGTGTTTAGGTTTCATGCACCAATTTACAGTGCTGAAGTAAGTATTACTATAATGTTTCGCTTTAGAATTAAAAAAAAAACAGCTTCACGCTGTATCCCGCAACCAGCAGGGTAGGCTGAGGGAACCTTGTGTTAAAACACTCTGTTCCCCGCTTTCTGCCGAATTCTGGAGGCATTGCGTATTGAGTGGCAGAACTCAACCCCGCGCTTAGCCTCGACACCAGAGCGAAGAAATGGAAATATAAATTTAAGTAAATATTTCATCTCCTCGAGTGACGATCGAACCCACAACCAGTTGGTTTTACAGTCACACCTCGTGCCGCTGCGCCACAACTGGCCTTGGTTTCGCTTTAGAATTGAACCTAAATTAAATCAATATGATAGTCAATAGAAAATGTCTCAAATTTGGGCGAAAAATGGAGAGAGGAATGCCTTAACATTACATTTTCCTATAGTGCTATGCGGGATAAAGCGTGAAGCTTAGAAATATAAAAAAAAAAAACAAAATATTTGAATATCTAATAACATCATCAACCTGCATAAGCACATTTGTGCAACAAACACGATTTCGCAAAGGGGCCGATACGAAATTGAGTCGCATACGAATACACCGAAAATACCTTTTTCGTTCGAAATCTGGAATTCTCCTGGTTCAGGTAAGCGGTGCCTCGTGGTATCTACACTTAGAATGTTTGGTTTTAAATTGTAAAAAATTATGGCGAACGATTAAATTGCTAACGTTATATACTGTCTTAAAAGTTTTATATTTAATTAGAATCGTGATTTAAGATAATACATCAATTTTTAATTTTATGTCTTCCACTAATGTGTTTCATATTGGCAGCATTCATCAGAACTTGTCAAGTCATAAACATGGTTGCCTGTTTTGCGTTTTAGTAAAAGCTATATATTAATTGTGATATAAATTAAAATTAGATTATTAAAATATTCAGCTTCACGCTGTATCCTGCATATAGCAGGGTAGGCAGAGGGAACCTAGTGTTAAGACACTTCCTTCCCCACTTTCCACTGAATTGGGCAGGTATTGCACATGCGAAGAAATTAAAATATTCAATATTTCATTCTCGCGAGTGGCAATCGAACTCACAACCTATGTCGTTTACAGTCACACGCTTATACCAAATTAAATTATTTAGATCCATTTCGATTTTCAGTAAATTCATTAACTTGTACGAGTATTGCTTTTTCTATCTTACGTCTATACCAAAATATATTAAAAGTTTACAAACATTTCCTATTGGAAAAATTACAAATCAATAAATATATATTTTAAAACTGAAGAGTTTGTTTAGTTTTTACGCACTAATCTCAGGAACTACTGGGTCTAATTTTAAAAATCTCCCAATACAATATGTATTTTTAGTTAGAAATAACGCAAATTTCCTAACCAACTTACGAATTCATTACTTAAAATCATAAAAAGATAACAGATTTAATTAGCACACTCCTTATAACAATACTATCTCAATGTGATATCTGCACGGCTGACTCTAATTACACAGAATTTTTTATTTGCCGTCAATAAAACATAATTAAGGAATAAAGGGTCGAGGCCGTCGTGGCGCAGTGGTAGCAGCATGTGACTGTAAGCGTGACGGATATGGGTTCGATAGTATTTTCGTTTCTTCGCTCTGGTAGTAAGGCAAAGGACGGTGTTGAGTTTTGCCAGACAACAAGCAACTCCTCGAAAATTCGGGAAGTGGGGAACGGAGTGTCTTAACACTAGGTTCCCTCTGCTTACCCTGCTACATTCGGGAATAAGAGGTAATTAGTGATTAGCACATTTTTATTATTCTTCCAAACGATTTTTTTTGTAGAATTTTTGATTTATGATTATATGCAGATTTAGAATGGTGTCGGTTGTAAATTTAGTTAGGTGGATGACTGCTTGGGATCCCATTCTTTGATGTCACTGTGATATTTATGAAGGCATCAAGTTGATATATTTAGAAATATCCTTTTTCTTTAAAGCTTGATGAGTTTTAGAATTTGAATAATAGGTGATTTTTTGTTTTGATTTGTTATGCCAAAAATCGTTAGCGGCTGACCTGATATGAAGGTTATAAGGTTCATATCCATAGCTTTTAAGCTTTACAAGCCTTATTTTTACATGCTTTTGTCTAATTGTATGTAATATGAGGCCAGTGAGTCGGGCACAAGCGTACGACTGTAACGCAATAGATTGTGGGTTCGATTCCAACTCGATTAAATGAAATATTTATCATTCCTTCGCTCCGGTGTCGAGGCAATGCCTACAGAATTCAACAGCTAGTAGGGAACGGAAGTGTCTTAATGAAAACGGAGTGTTTTAACACTAAGTTCTTAGGTTTAATATGCTTATGTATGTTATGGGTGGGACATGAGCGGGATATTAGCGTGAAGTTATAAAATATAAAAAAAAGGTATGATACATTCGATGGACTTCCATATACTTACACCTACGTGCCCTAGAAGATACGTTGATACGCGTGGGATACGCGTTTTTTTTTATTATTATTATAATAAAAAAAAAACAAATACAGATGACTAACTTCACCAAAAATGGCCAATGGTAAAAATGTTAAAAAAATATTATATTTTTACATATTTTTTTATATGATACTTATTCGATAATATCTGCGTTTCACTTTGTAATTTCGTGTAAATTTTTGTAAATTGCACCTTAAAAATGACCCGAATGCGTTTTCTAAATTCGATAAGCGTGACCCGAGTATTTAACCTCCCGATTGTAATTTCAAATTGAAACCGATTTATTCAAATTGGCTATTATGTCGCGTAAACTTGGCCATCTAATGTGGTTCGTTCCTTATTGTGACAGTATTTTTTTTGTTTAGTAAAATATTCCAATACAAAAATAAAAGGTATTTTATAGTATTAAGGTTAGTTTCAGTTCTTTTTATTGTAAAGAACGGATGATATTTCGCGGACGTTCTCCCGCAAAGCTTCTTTTTTTTTCTTTGAGTTGTTCTCAATAATCTTTATAGCTCACATACCCTCATTTGGTTAAGTTTAAACACGTTTCTTTTCTATAGTTATTGTTTAAAGGAATATGACTATATCAATAAAGTTGTATTTTTTTTTAATGTGTGGCTCGAAATTTATTTGGATTTTGAAATTTGAAACTTAGTACTGCTTTTGTAACTATAAACGGTCAATATCGTAAATGTGGATCACCACCATCTCAAATCTAAAGGACGCAAAGTATTTTTTGTAGATCTTTTTTCTTGTAATTTTAGCGAATTTTATGTATTTTGTTAAAAATATTTATATATATTTGATGCTTTTATGTATGCTTTTTGTGGCATATTTCATGAAATATTTATCTTGTTGCGGCTATAGTTGTAGGTTGGGTCCCCACTCTGGGATATGATTATATTTCATTTACTTCCATTGCCCTACTTTAGTAAACAAAACCCAGCGTTGAATTCCGCAGCTCGACACGCAATATTTTTGACGATTGGACTACTTACTTTTCCCCATTGAATGTTTCACACTATGTTCCCTTTGCCTAACCTGTGCGGGATGAAGCGTAAAGATATATTTTTTTTATCTTTATAAATATGAATAAATCAGCTTCACGCCGTATCCCGCACACAGCAGGGTAGACCGAGGGAATCTCGCGTTGAGACACTCCGTTCCCCTTTTTCTGCCGAATTCTGCAGATATTGCGTGTTGAGTGGCAGAACTTAACGCCGCGCTTTGCCTCGACACCAGAGCGAAGAAATAGAAATATAAATTTAAGTAAATATTTCATTTCGAGTGGGGATCGAACCCACAATCAGTCGTTTTTACAGTCACACTTTGTGCCCCTGCGCCACGACTGGCCTCGAAAATTGAAAATATATAAAAATGTTTATATATCTCAAACTTTATCATTATTCTACAAAATTTAAAATAAAATATTTTTCCCAATAACACAATAGATCGCAAGTAGTCGGTGTGTGTTTGTATTGTGCAGCATTGTTACATCAAAAACGCTGAACTGGTCGGTTCGCTTTGTAATGGAGACACACTTATCGGGTGTCACTCTGTTTTCTAAGGTGGCGTTACGTTTGTCCTCTAATGCTTGAAAATATTAATAATATATGTATGTATGTAGATTTTATTTGTAATACTGTGTGATTGCGTTTGATTACTTAAGCTATTGTGTTTGGGTAGGCGTTTTTTGATTAGGCTATTGTGGTGTAGCATATCGGTTTTGGGTTCGTTTCCGACAAGGGGAAATTAATTATTGTCATTTCTTCTCGCTGACAAGATTAAATGTGGCATTAAGGACCGCCACTCAATTCATAGTGTCTTGAATCTTGGCGGAGAGCGGAGAACAGGATGTATTAACACTAGGTTCTTCCTGACTGCTGAAAAAATATTATTGTGTGTGTTGTTTTTAGTTTCACACTCTTTATTTCGTATATGGCAGGGTAGACAAAGGAAACATAGGAACCTAATGTTAAAAAACTCTGTTTCCCACTTTCCGCCGAATTCTGGAGCGTGTTGAGTGGCGAAGGTCGTTACCATGAAGAAATGAAAATATTACATATTTAATAACCTCGAGTGGCAATCGAACCCACAACTTGTCGCGTTTACCTGACCTCAGCCATTATTGTGTTCAGCCTCTTAAAAACTATAATTAAATAGTGACAAACGAAATTTCGGGAAACAGATAGTGTGTGAAAAAAAAAATATTGCATTTACAAACGTTCCACGAAGGCAAATATCCTTTTTTGTTTGTAGTTTAACAATTTTTGCATAAAACAATATTATATTTGTACCGAAATTAGCATAAATCCACGTTACCAAGCATACGTGTAATCTAACACAGCCATAACCCAATGCAAAAACTCGACGATTGAATATTCATTACTTTCGACGTCAGTGACTATGTATGTATGTATGTATGTATGTACATACCTACCGTATACCTCACGAACAAACGTAGGGGCATCATATTTTTTTAGTGTTAAGTAAACGTGTCGGTCGGCGAAAAGAAACACTGTAGAAATGTCCACTCACAAGAATATGTACCTTTTGCGGTGTGTGTGTGTCAATTATCGCGAATGAGGCGTTTAGCGCGATAGTGACAATGGGTGTGTGCTAATAAATACCATCTGGCTTTTTTTTCTCTTAGTTTCATATAAGCTCGTCGTGGCGCAGTAGTGTCTAGCTAAGCGAAAAGCGATGGTTGTGAGTTCGATTCTCATTAGGGGTAGTGATTTTTTTTATTATTGAGGCCGGTTGTGGCGCAGAGGCACAGCGTGACTGTAAAATCGAGTGGTTGTGGGTCCGATCCCCACTCGAGGAAGTGAAATATTTATTTATAATTATATTTACATTGCTTCGCTCTGGTGTCAGGGTGAGGCAAAGCGCGGCGTTGAGTTTCGCCACTCATTACGCAATGCCTCCAGAAATCGGCGGAAAGTGGGAAATGGAGTGTCTAAACACTAGGTTCCATTTGCCTACCCTGCTGTGTGCGGGATACAGCGTGAAGCTGATTTAATTTTATTTAATATATAAAATCAGCTTCACGCTGTATCCCGCACACAGCAGGGTAGGCAGAGGGAACCTAGTGTTAAGACACTCCGTTCCCCACTTTCTGCCGAATTCGGGAGGCATTGCGTGTTGAGTGGCAGAACTCAACGCCGCGCTTAACCTCGGCACCAGAGCGAAGAAATGGAAATATAAATTTAAGTAAATATTTCATCTCCTCGAGTGGGGATCGAACCCACAACCAGTCGGTTTTTCAGTCACACCTCGTGCCGCTGCGCCACGACTGGTCTTTATTTAATATTTTTTTAAATATTTTTATTTCTTCGCTGTTAACTTTGTTTTTTGTTAACTTTTCTGTCTTCGTTAAGTTCGGCCTCAATATTTATTGATTTCTATAATTGGGCGGGAAAGAAACGGAGTGTCTTAAACTTAACACTAGATATCCCCTTACCGACCTTGCTAAATGCGGGATACAGTGTTAAATTAAAAAAATATATATTTCTTTTTAATGTACCTACTACGTCCAATGTAGTTGTGCATCTTTTTTCCCCGGTCATGGCGTTCAGCCATACATACAATACTATTGTTTTTTTCGTCGCATAATTTTTGTCCCGTCATTGGTCCGTCCGTCTGACATCACTCACGCGGTGACAAGAGCCTAAAATAAATTATTAAAATTTTACGGTCAAACGTTTAGAATATTAACATTTGCATGTCGTTTGTGCCGTATTGTTTTTCAATTCAGTTGCAAATGTCTCGGACACGAGCTCGAAGTGTCTCGGTCACGACTGCCGTGGAAATTCCTTTATCCGACTTCAAGAAATATGTATGCATACTTTGTTGTTTACAAAAAAATTCAATCAGCTTCATGCTGTATCCCGCACACAGCAGGGTAGGCAGAGGGAACCTTGTGTTAACACACTCTGTTTCCCACTTTCTGCCGAATTCTGGAGGCATTGCGTGTTGACTGGCAGAACTCAACGCCGCGCTCATCCTCGACACCAGAGCGAAGAAATGGGAATATAAATTTAAGTAAATATTTCATCACCTCGAGTGGGGATCGAACCCACAACCAGTCGGTTTTACAGTCACACCTCATGCCGCTGCGCCACGACTGGCCTCAGTTGTTGTTTACCGTTTCACATTAAGAAATTTTTACATAATATTCTGTACGTATTTGTGGATTGTTAATTTCGACCACTTGTCTCTCAAAAATTCTTTGAAAAAAGGGCAAAAACCTTTAAATATTCTCCCTGTATTTATATACTTGAGAGGTTGTTGCCATGGACTTAAAGATATTTATTGTCTATGATAGTTCTGTGTTGATTGAGATCAGTCTAGACTGTAAACGCGACATATCGCGGGTTCGATTTCCACTCGAGGAAAGCTAATGTTTAATATTTCTAGTTTTAACTTCCTCCACTCAACACGTAATGCCTCCAAAATTCAACTGAAAATGGGGAACGGAGTGTCTTACACAACATTCTCTCTGCCTATCCTCTTACGTACATACGTGCGATAGAAAAAAAGATTGTATATTTGTTTAATAATATTTGATTAATATGTATATTAGTAGTTACTCGACTGTTGATTGCCAATCACGAAGTGGTTAATATTGCTCACGAAACCGCTGTCGACGGTGCGCTGTAAAAAAAATTACTTAAAAAGTATCTTAGTATCTTAGTTACTGAGGTGAGAGGTCGGCTAATGGTTTTTGAACATATTCATTTGCAAATGCATTAGTAAAATAATATGAGGCCAAGTATTTCGACACCTTGTCTTTTTTGTTGACTGTTGTAAAAACTAAAGTTTTAAAATCTTCATTATAAATACATATTTTTTTAATAAAGGCTTTGTAATTTATTTTTTTCTTAGCTTCACATTGTATCCTGCATGTAACAGGCATAAGGAATCTAGTGTTAAGACACTCTGTTTCCCACTTTCTGCTGAATATTTTGTTATTTAGTAATATTTTAAATGAATAGATTATAGTGAGTGGACTTTGACCGTTTCTGAATTTGTAATTATAACGGTAAATTCTTCACCAAATTACGTATGACATTTAAGTAAAAAAAATGCCATTTTTTCGTGCAATTAACATTTCATACTATGCGCAGAACTTTTTAGTTCGAAGTAATATTTTTAAATCACGTTTATTAATTAGTGGGTTGCATTAATTGAAACTCGTTCAATTAAATTTTATAATTGTTCTTTTGATTAAATTTGCGTTATTATCTCTATATATAATAAGACAGTAAAAATATTTTGTCTGTACATTTAGTAATTTTGACTGAAATGGATAGAGGGACACTTAAAAAGACTAATAGAAAGCAAAAAGATTTTTTTTGAATTTCTTGTCTGTCTGTCTGTCTGTCTGTCTGTCTGTCTGTCTGTCTGTCTGTCTGTCTGTCTGTCGACATATTGTTGTCCGCATTTTTCTCTGAAACTACTGAACCGATTTACTTGAAAATTTCACCAATTGCTTTGTTTTAACTCAATTTAGGTTCTAAAGTTTGGTTCATCAAAATCGGTTCATTAAAAAAAAAGTTATCGTCATTTGAATGAACTCAAGGCATTAGCTTGCCAGCGAATGTTATATAGAAATCGCGCTGGTATGACCCTGGCTAAAGAATGACATTCGAAACGTCTTGATTATATGACTGTTGATAAAAATATATATTTTTGAAGCACTATTATACAATATTTTATACAATAAAGGCGCAGCGGCAAGAAGTGTGACTGTAAATCCAACTGGTTGTGGGTTCGATCCCCACTCGAGGAGATGAAATATTAACTTAAATTTATATTTCCATTTCTTCGTTCTGGTGGCGAGGTTAAGCGCGGCGTTGAGTTCTGCCACTCAACAAGTAATGCCTCCAGAATTCGGCAGAAAGTGGGGAACGGAGTGTCTTAACACTAGGTTCCCTCTGCCTACCCTGCTGTGTGCGGGATACAGCGTGAAGCTGATTTATTTATTTATTTTATTTTATTATAGTTGTCAATCAATTCTGCTTAAATCAATAATCATGTATTTTAAGCGGGCGAAGCCGTGGGCGGGCCGCTAGTTACAAATATAATTAAATATGATTTAAGCTTGAATTCTTGCTCTTTAACTTGGCTTTTATAGTTTAGTCTTTCTCTCTGTTTTTACATTTTTTATGCAAAGCTATGTATAGTCTTATTTTAATAGCTTCACGCTAGATCCCGCACACAGCAGGGAACCCATGAATAGAATCTAATATTAGGACATTCCCCACTTTCCGCTGAATTCTGAAGTAGCGGAATATATTCATTAAGAAAACGTATAAAAATTGAGAGGGGAAAGGATTTGAACCCTCGCCTCTTTGACAACCGTCCAAGCGCTCTGACCAACTAAGGCATACATTCTCATCGAGTTACGTCGAAATTCTTATATGCTTGTTATAACTTATTTATGTTGTTAGCATCTCTGTAGGAAGATTTTTACAAATTTCCGCTACCCAAAAATAATTATTTAAAATTATCATTTGGCAAGAGACAACACATTTTCTTAATATGAAATAACACTTTAAAAATGTAAAAAAATAGCAGAATATAGTTTAATCGGATTTTTAAAAAAAATTATAAATAGTCTCCGAGTGCAAAATGAATTCGTAACTATCGCGAAAGACACATGTACCTAAACATACACCCCATTACATCAATAAACATTACAAGTACCGATTTTTTTTTGTATTTTTTTTATAAAAAAATCTGAGCACACTTCGCAATTACATTTTTGATTACGTATTCCTTTCAATGTGTCAACAAAAAAAAAAAGATTAAAACTATTCATGTCATTCTAGATCTGTCCTATGGGCACCACCCACCGGATTATGTGTGCATTCTTGTAGAATACAAATTTTCGGCAGTTTTTTAAAATGCACGAACAGACGGACAGTGACTCAATTCCGAATACGTATCTATATAAATTCTCTTCGGTGCTTTGAATGTATGATAATTCCTCGACCACCTTAGAATGTTTGTCAATACAATCAATCCATCAATTTATAAATATCTCAGTTTGAATTTATTGAGTTTTTCTTCTTTGAATAACAATTTTGTTTCTTCAATTTTTTTTTTGGCTCGGCGAGTCGTATATTGCTAGGTATTTTACTTGCTTGTTTTTGGTTAGTACCACCACAACGTTCATCAGGTTGGTCGGTCGTACTTTTATTATAATGTTTAATAATTTTATTTATTATTTCTACGAATACTACTACTATATAATCATAGTTTTTTTAATACGAAAGCGTAATTTGGGTAGCGCACACACAAAAAATCTATGATGTAGAGAACACGTGCCAATTTTTTATATTCGCTCAACTGACATGTTGGCGGGTTAAAGCACCTCTAATTTAACATTTAGCATTGTACATCTTGTCATACTTTGTTACTTATTACAACCACATTGCGATTATAATCAAAATTATATTCTGGTTGTCTCCATCCGTCAGAAAGTGGAGTACGGAGTGTCTTAACACTAGGTTCCCTCTGCCTATCGTGCTATAGGCGGGATACAATGTGAAGTTCAAAAGAAAAATCAGGTTTGTATTAAAAAGCTTGGGAAGAAGTAATTACTATTAATACATTATGTTAATTATTATTAAAATTTGGCGTTTTGTTTATAATTGCGCCTGCTTTGAACCGTCTGCAATTATTTTGCAGCACTCCGCAGTTTTGGCACTTGTGCAGGCGCTACGTATCGTCGCGTTGCGGTTATCTAATGCTTTTTGCCTTAAGACCTTGAACGGATAAAAGTCTAGACGCTTTGCAATTTACAAATTTTGCGCTTGCGCATTTCAATGATGCGTGCGATCCTAGGGTTCATTGGTCTATTCTTGTTACAGTCACTGCTGACTCTTTTTTTTATAGCTAGAGGTAAGTGCTGACTCTTTCTTGCCTTGCTTGTACCCGGAATTAAAATTTTCAACGCACGATCTGTATGGTGAAATGAATTTTTGCAGTGGTGTTGCCAAATTGAATTTATAATTCATATTAAAACAGTATATACCTATAGTGTATCACCCGATAGAGTTTAATTTGATCGTTTCACGCTACGGTTAATTGATTTTTCCATATCCTTCGGGAAAAGAATTCAATGTATGTAGAGAAATTGATGCTGATTTTTATTGATTTGCTAAAATCCAAGCGTTAACTGGCACTTCTCACGTGAATGAATCATTACTTTTAATAATTGAGATACAAAAAGTAATGTATTTTCAATTAGTGGCCAACTTTAAAGATAGTAATTACATTTAGGCACAGGTGTGTTTAAGCGTTTCTAAGTAACCATAGATAAAATCTTATGTTTCGCAGTTAGTATTATTACATTCGAAATCAGCTTCAGTTAGTATTATTACATTCGAAATCAAGGTAGATTTCGCATATAGCAGGGTAGTTTTCGAACCATTGCACGTTGAGTGGCTGAACTTAACGCCGTTTATTCACCAAATAGTTATTATATTTTTTCCAATCTGTTTGCAAGGCTAAATTTATCTAGACCCGCGGTCATTGTCGGGGGATGAATTGTAGCTTTTAATAACTTCTATTTTGTTTTTTTTTTTTGTTAATCTAACTGCAAATCGATTTCTTTGTAGTTGTTTTTGAGAACACAGGCGAGCTGCTGTTGTGTTTTTATAATCTAGATCATGTCTCAGATTGTTCCAGTATTAGAGCACAGTCATGCTTTGGCTTCATTGTGTAAGTCCTTCTAATTTCCAATACGTCTTAGCCCGCAATTTCATATTAATTATATCGAAACTTTTTTTTCTAATGCCCACCGGTGTTTGTACGAGGCACACTCGTGGCCTTGATTGTTTGATGTCATTTACTGACACCGAAGTGCCTCTCTATATAATTTTTTTTCATCTTACAACAATGACCGAAAGTACATTGATTGACATTTACAAGTCACAAATCACCATGCATATGTCCTATATGTTATCTGATATATGGGATGGTGGGGTTTTCTAATACGACATCGCACGGCGGGTATATGTACTTTGACAAATCAAAAAAATTAATCAGTTTCACGCTGTGTCAACCAGCAGGGTAGGCAGAGGGAACCTAGTGTTAAGATCCTCCGTTCCCCACTAGATAAGATAATAATAAGACAATAGATTTTTTTTGTTAGCAGATAGCTAGGTATTATGTCCATTCTGTACCTAAATGATTTCGATATCCTAGGCGTATATTAGATGTTCGTTTGCCACTATTGTTATTCGAGCATTTAAAAAAGAAATGAAAAATTTATTCACAATCACAATGCCCGAATATTGCCCCGACACCCACATGCGATGCGCTTGGCTTTATAATAGCCGTAGTATAATATAATAGTTTTTAAATGTATTTTGTTATTTATTAATTTGAATTGATGATCCTTGTATGAGATGATGCCATTTCTGTTTCTTTTTCTTCTCCTGCAATATCTAAGTTTTTCAATTTTTCAAACGTTGTTAGCTGCCGTGTTGTCAGCCTATTAAGTGGTCAGAAGTGGTCATCCGTGTTTTCTAAGTGGTTTGTTTGTTAAATCAACACCTACCGGTACGCGAGGGAATTTCGCGAGAAGCATCTACACGGCCTTAATTCTTTTTCTACTATACAAACAACTCCTTGTTTGTTGAGGCTTTTGCGATCGAGGCCCGATAGGGTTTCCTTTGTTTGTGGTCTTAAGTCAATTGAATCAGCATATAGAGTAAAATTCGCGACACCATTTTTAAATTAGCCGGACTTTTAAGTGAAACCACAGAAACGTTGAGATTTCACGTTCATATTGATTTTCTTTTCTTTCTTGCATGATCTTGCAACTTAATTATAGTAAATTATTTAAGGAAAAATAATTTCTTATTTTTTTCATGTATCTCGAACAGTATGTAAAGAGATTTGTCTCTACAGCTGTAATATACAAACAACTTAATTTTTTTGTACATGTGGGGTTTATTTTGTGAAATATTTCTTTTTCTATAATGATTTTATATATTCAAATAAGTTCCGTGTTTAATATTTGTATTCTCACCACACCGGATCACTGAAATGGGACTGTGGTACGGCTACTGTAGTTTATTTTTGTTTTATTGTTGCGCATCTAACGTGACCTGTTTACGGATACGTGCAGGTTCCTAAAATCTGCCATTCATTTATAGTACCAATCAATCTGTTATCTAAGATCTAGTCACTACATGGTGGATTTCTAGCTTTTTATGCGTCTGCTGTCTGAGGTTAATAAACTTGAATTCTGATTGCTCATTCATCTTACATCATTGTGGTTTGCGTTATATTCAAAATTTTTCTTTTTTCCTTTTTTTTCTCCCAAGATACTGTCGTATCATTAGCGTAATACGTACATTACATTTTGTATTTCTTAATTCATTTAATTCGTGCTTTGCAGTTTCCGCGGGGTTGTCAAGTTTCATTTTCAACCTGTCACTTATTTGCTATCTGCGGAGAGTCGTTCGAGACCTGAATTATGTTTCATTTTTTACTCTGATTTCGTCTTTTTTATTCGAATATTCAATTTATAGTTGACATAAACTATGAAAGCTGATACGTGTGGGTGTGAGTAATGTATTGTATGCACAATTCCCATATCATATTCAGAGTCGTCTAGTTTTGATGCCATTTTATAAAATACCGTTTTTTCTATTCCGCTGTACCTCATATTTTATTTAAATTAACATAGCCTTAATGAATGCTTCAACACATAAAGTGCAATAAAATGTTTACGACGTACATTTATATACATTGATTGAATTAATATAAAATGATATTATGATTTATTGAAATTGTATTATTGGAACCCTGTTTTTGATTGGAATTAAATCAGGATGTGAGAAGCAGTGGTATTTTATAATATGACGATCGGCTCTGGAGTCTGGACTAGAGTTTATACAGCTTGTGATAGGTCGCCGCGTATTGAACACAATAATATCATTTTGTGATCTATTGTGCGTCCGTTTTTGTCTATTTTTGTTGAATAAAGCAATTGTGCATAGAGGAAGTAGTCAATTGCTTCTATCTATTCATTGCCCACAAATGAGCTTGGACTTTGTTGAGGCCGTCACGCCTATCTGAGTTTGGATGTATATTTTAATTTCGTGCAGCTTCACGCTGTATCCCGCATATAGCAGGGTAGGCTGAGGGAACCTTGTGTTAAGATACTCTGTTCTCCATTTTCGATTACGTGTTGAGTGGCAGAACTCAACGCCTATGCTTTGGTGCGAAACATGATACTATTAATAAATAAATTCATCTTCCCATTATAGTCACTCGTTTGCACCCTTGTGTCACATTGACTTCTTAATATAAATTGTTTATTAATAAATCAGTATAAAGTTATACACTAGAATCATTCATTCTTTTTGCTGTCATTTTATTCTAAAACTATGTAGGTGTTAGCAAAATTGCACGTTTATTTTTATTGCTGTATGACGTGATTTCGAATTATTATATTATTGATATGCTTTGAGCGTTTTGATGATGATGTTTTTTTGTTGCTTGAAAAACTAATTTGTCCAATCAAAATAACATTAGTATATAAAATGGTTGGAGTTCTTAAACTTTTGCCGTAGTCAGCCTTTATATTTATAATCCGGCTTAGTGCGGTCGTACTTTAATATATTAAATAAATGATATTTTAATGCTTATGTCGACTGTTCCTCGCGTTACGCTTAATATTCTAATATATCAAAGGATTTTGTATCAACAAATCTGCGTGCCCAATTACAAAAGTTGAATTTCACGTGTCTCGTAAGATATCATCGGTTGAGCTGCAGACTATTTTTTTTTATAATACGCGACGTAAGTAAAACACTACTATGAGAAATCGCATCTCTAAATTTGTTATCCTCGCGGATTTCAACTGATTGTTTTCATGCAGAGGGAACCTGGTGTTAAGACACTCTGTTCCCACCTTTCCGCAGAATTCTGGCGGAAATCAACGCCGTGCTTTGCCTCGACACCAAAGCGACGAAATGAAAATATTAAATATTTCCTCGAGTGAAAATAGAACCCAACACTCTGTGTCCCTGCACCACGACTGGCCTCAACCGACTAAGTTTTTGCCAATTTTTAAAACCAGTTGCAATATCCTCCAGGCAATTTTCGGCTTACGTAATACAATATTATGCATTTGTTTTCACGAACACCAAGGCCACGGTGTCGACGGCCACTCGGGGGCGGGGCGGTTACTAAGTCAATATATCCTTAAGTGGCGGTTGTGAGTTAATCATCATGCAGAAACAGAATGCACTTTCCATCTTACTTCGGTTGTACCGTTAGTGGTTCATTCATTAACTATGAACCAAATCCCCCCAAAAAAAAGTCTAGTTTGTTTTTTTTTTGGTATTCGGGATGGTGTAACGGCTTAGGTTGTGTTAGTATCTTGTGGAGGATAGTCGTGGCGCAGGAGTATGGAGGACTGTAAACGCGACAGGTTGTGCGTTCGGTTTCCATTCCAGGAGATGGAATATTTAATATTTTCATTTCTTTGCTCTTGTGTCGCGTAGCAAAGTGCGTTCTGCCACTCAACATTAGGTTGCTCCTGCCGACCCTGCTGTATGATCATGCTCAATACAGCAAAAAACTGAGGAAAAAAAATCTATATAGATTTTCCAATTACGTCAAAACATTGCCATATAAATGAGAATATGGTTACATCATAATAAAGTATCTACTAGACAAATAATAATATAATAAAGAGATACTTTAACCTTTATTAGACAAGATAAATGTTAAAATATTATATACCATAACATAACTAACATTTTTAATGTCAGTTATAGCACTAAAAGATGTAATAAAATTCCGTATAACTAACTAACTGCAAAAACTGCACAATTCGCGTAAACTCGCGGCAGTAATCACGACCGTGAACCCAGGTTTATTGTGCCTTCTCAACAATCTAGATCAGGGGTTCCCAACCTTTTCTTGATCAAGGACCACTTTCATGTCATTCTTGGTAGCAGGGACCACTATGCATGTAGGTATAATAAAAATTAACTGTGATAATTAAACAGAAACTTCGCCTCACCATCCCCAGTAATAAAATTAAAATCGTTCGCGGACCATATTTAGGCTTCTGCGGACCACTGGTGGTCCGCAGACCACTGGTTGTGAACCACTGATCTAGATGGTTCATAAAGCATCGCAAATTTCATGGGACTGAACGTGGGATGTTTTATGAGAATAATAAATTCGACTTTTGTTGTATAGAATTTGATAATGTAGGTGGTGGTTTTCAGGTATAATCTTTGGACTAAGATTTTTTTAATCTTAGGGCAATACTGCAATGAATGAAGACAAGCATACATTATATGTATATATAACCTGTAACACCCACTTCAAGCGAAACGTAAGAAAATTATACAAAAACATGAACGTTAAGAGCACTCACAATAAATATTGTTGATAAGAGAAGCAGTTTGCACGCTATACTACAAGATTTGTTTTTCGTTTTCAGTTTCATTCTGTAACCCGTATGTAGTAGGGTAGGCAGAAGGAACCTAGTGTTAAGATAATCCGTTCCTCTTTTTCCGCTGAATTTTCGAGATTTTTGAGAGGCGGAACTCAACGTCGCACTTTTGCTTTGGCACCAGAGCGAAGAAATTAATTAAAATATTCATAAATAATAATCAATTTCTCCATGTGAGCATCGAACCCTCCTCCGTCGCGTTGCAGTCACACGATCGTGCTTCTACGCCACAATGACCTTAAAATAGAAAATGTATGGTAGTTAAAATGATAAATTGAAATCTGCAAAGTAAAAAAATCGCTGACAAATCGAGACGCTATCAAATGTGCGGAGTTGATTTTGTTACGTTTGGTTTTTTTTCAGTGTTTTTTTTACCTTGTAGTATGTTGTACAAAAGGCTACGGGTAGGTGAACCTTCCAAGGACTCTTGTTACGCTTCAGGAGGTCACTAGCCAATTCTACTATTGTTTTTAAGAAATTTTGTTAATTAATTTTAACCAACAAAATTCTTTAAAAAATAAATATTCATAAAATAAAGTTTTAAGTATTTTTGAATATTTAAATAATAATGATAGTTGGTTAGGTTATGTTGATTCGAATTTTTTTACTGTTTTTTTTTATTTCGTATGCGTATTTAATTACCTGTTAAGAATAGAACAAATGCTATGTACTGATATAAATTTATAACTAATGTACTCAATTTTGAGATTAGTAGTACCTTATAGTGTTTTTTTTCGCGAGAAAACCTCCGAACCTAGAATTAAGATACTCTGCTCTCATTACTTACCTGCGAACTTCCTTGCATTTTGAGTAACAGAACTCAACCCCGCGTTGCCTAGTTGTCAGAAGCGATTAAATGAAAATATTAAATATTTCATCCCCCCTAGTAGACATCCAACCTGCAACCTTCGCATTAACAGTCGCAAGGTTGTGTCAGTGGAGACGGACACTTATACACACATCATATTATTTAATGTACCATCACTTACTACACCGTTCTACGCATCTAATGGCAACACTTAAGTTAAAATTTCGTTGCTCTAATGAAGTCTCTATCTGTTGTTATGTGTTTTTTTATAAGTACCTCCATTCGTTGAAATTAGTTGATTCAATTTGTCAGTGGTTTTTGCCCCATCACTGTTTTCTGTTTCGCAACTTGAGCATTTTTCTTTTTTATTACCGCCGGTCTAATGAGTGCATCACCATTTGTTATTTTAACACCGGTTCTAACGCCTCTCGTAGATGTTCTTTATTTTTTTTTGTGAGGACCAATCACGTCAATTCTTTTTTTTATAGTTTCACGCTGTATCCCGCACGTTGCTGGGTAGGCAGAGGGAACCTGGAAACCTAGAGCTAAGACACAACAGTTTTGTTTCTCATTTTCCTCCGAATTCTGGAGGCATTGTGTGTTGAGCGGCGGAAATCAACGTCGCGCTTAAAAATGAAATATTTCATTTCTTCGAGTGGGATTCGAACCCACAACCTGTCCACCTTAGTAGCAGGCTTGTTCTCTTGCGCCACGACTGGCCGCCACGATCCGTCGACTTGACCAATATACAATTGTTTGTTAGTAGCTGCGAACTCAATTTAGACAGAAATCTAAACTCTATTATTCTGGTCGTCGTATCTTGATTAGTTTTTCTACCGGCCATAATGAGAACTGTCCAACTTACGACCATCTTGATTTTTTCTCCCCGTTATATACTAATAAACTTTATTTTTATTATTTTTTGCACGAAACTGCTTGAGAGATCTGTTAAGTAGTTAAAGGATTTCGATTAAATTTAATTTATTTCCTTGTCCATTTATTTTATTAGCTCTCAAGTTGTCGAATGTTGATTGAATAACAAACAACATGTCTCTAAGAGCTATATGCAGTTTCGTCTCGATTTTACCTGCACGACTAATATATTTTAGTATAGGAACAGTAATAAAATACTTGTTAATATTCTGGTCTTTTTAATGTAATTTAATATTTGTATCGAATATGTTAGAAATAATCGATTTTATTACGATTATTGCATTGTTGCAGATATAATTGGCTATATTTTTGAATGAACATTTAATACTTATTATATTAGAAATATTGTTATTTATCACCCAAATCCAAGATGAAAAACCTAGTGTCGTAATAAAAGCCAACCCTAAAACAATAAAAGATTCGATATTTTCATTATTCGACTTTGAAATATTGAATTAGGTGTTTATTTTGTCATGTTTATTAGTTGATGTTTTTTTTTCCCATACAATTTACTTGTTTTGGTGCATTTTATGGATATGATACCAAGTTGATGGGATGTAAAATGTATATTTGGATTCATATACATATGTTTACAGTCACGAATTCTAGAGGCTATTAAGTATTGTTTTTATATATGGTCTTATCCTTTTTAAAGTATGGCCACCTATTATGTGGAAAACCCAAATTGTGATAATTGGTACATTGTGGATGTGGATGTAATGCTGGAATAACGATTTAGTCATGTTAAATCAGCGAATCTACCGCGGCGTTGAGTTCTACCGGTCAAAACGTAATCTCTCGAAAATTTTGCATAAAGTGAGGAATGTTTAGTGTGAAGAGTCTTATTATTAGATTCGAGGCCTGTATATGTGGAATACAGCGAGAAGTTGAAAAAGAATATTGGTCTAAATGTGTGAAAAAAATGTTAAAAAAAATGTTTTTCTTGTTACAGGAAAATATAGATCCGTCGCCGTACAGCTTATCACCAGTATCAGCAAAATCACAGAAGCTACTGCGGTCCCCGCGCAAGGCTACAAGAAAAATTTCTAGGATACCTTTCAAGGTGAATAGATTGAGTTATAATTTATTTTCAATTACTATCTGTGTTGCTATAATTATACTTTTTAAAATACCT
This sequence comes from Heliconius himera, assembly GCA_021202915.1. Lineage (NCBI taxonomy): Eukaryota > Metazoa > Arthropoda > Insecta > Lepidoptera > Nymphalidae > Heliconius > Heliconius himera. The sequence goes on from JAJHJA010000959.1 coordinate 114,059, forward strand.
ATATTAGTCTAAAACTACTGTACTGATATACTCTAAAATAAACTTGTGGTGTATTTGGAAATTTCATTTTCAGATTTTAGCATATGAATAATCTGTAAATTTTTTATTGTCATATTAGGATAATTCTTATTTAGAATTGGAAGAGTTCCTTGCGACACACCTCAAAAGATCTCAAATATTCTCCCATCTTTCATTTCTACCTTGTAATATTTTGAAAGAAATGTATTATTTTATTACAATTTTAAATGAATTGTATTCCATATTCTAGGTGCTAGATGCGCCAGAGCTACAAGACGACTTCTATTTGAACCTTGTGGACTGGTCCGCCCAGAACGTCCTAAGCGTCGGTCTCGGGAGTTGTGTATACTTATGGAGTGCTTGCACCAGTCAGGTGAGATACGAATGAGGGCTTGGCTTGGCTTTCTGTTACTTTTACTTACTGTTTTATACTGTATTGCGTGTTTTGAAGCTAAGAATTATTCTATATTATTCAACAAAATTAATGGAAGCTGGAGGTGGGTCAAATTTTGTAAGCGTTATAGTTACTAAAGTTTAAATTAAACTTCCTAAAATTAGAGGCAAGTGGTGACGCAGGGGAACAAAGTGTGACTGTAAAATCGTGATTAAATTTGTTTTATTTTTTTTATTTTTATACCAAATACCAATAGTGTACAGGTATGTACACACATAGATATTTTATTATTCTGTAATTCTGGGAACGGACTAAGTTACAGCTTCTAGTATTACTACTACGACTTGACTTGTTACATTTTGCATATAGAACAGGTTAAATTATTCTTGAAGGTCCAAGAATTGTCACTATTGCATTTTATTTAAATAAGCAAGTTCCACCAAATGTGACTAACTGGTATTAAAAATCAGCAATTTTTTATACAAATTTCTAATTCCTAAGCAAGTTTTTTTTGCCCTATTTATATTTGAGCATTAACACTATAGCCAAAAACACCTCGCGTCATAAAATATATTAAAACGACTATTTATCGGTTGCGATATCTGTTAAATATCCTTCTTATAATACGATTTGAAAAAGAACGGAAATCACACAAAAAAATACAACTCCATATTTATTATTTTTCGTGTTTTTAGGGTTCCGCACCTCGAAAGAAAAAGGCAGTATATTTATAAACTAATTTTATTGTTTGTCTATCTGTATGACTGTCTGTCCGTCTGTCAAAGTCATTTATTTATCAAGCTAAAATTAATATCAAATATCCATGTCTTTAGTTCATTGGAGCAAAAACAAGCTTTTAAGTTAACATAATCAAAATAATAAGAGTTGTGAAATTTATTAAGAACTGAGAACTTACAATACAAATAAAGGAAAAATCCTAAAAATGTAAATTTTCAGGTAGCTATATTTTATAAAAAAAACCATTACAAACTTATATTTGTAGTTCATTTTATACGAAATGAGTGCACACGTGCGCAATCTTAGGTTGTACTTCCGTATGACCTACAATCTTAAAATTGTTACGAAACCCTCGATAGGCGAGTCCGACTCACACTTGTCCGGTTTTTATGCAAAATAACAGACCTAATGCAAATAAATGTTGTACCTAAATAATAATGTGCAATCTAAAATGTCATTGGCCCACGAGGGGATCGAACCCGCGACCTTCGCGTTCTTAGCGCGACATAAAAAACTGAACTAAGTTGATGGGTCGTTGTCATTGTTGTCGGAAACTTCGTGTTATTATCTATATTTATAAACTCTGTAGATTTATTATGAAATAAAATTATGCAATGTTTTTGTTTATTTTTTTTTTACAAGTGGACATTACAAAAGTAAACCAAGAATACGTTTAACTACTAAAGATATACTTTTCATCAAAGATAAATATACTTTTTTTTTTTATGCGGTTTACTACCAGGACACACAGAATTTAGTGACACATTTCTCCGTTCCCCACTGTATAGAAAGCTAGATGCTCAACTTTTCATTCGAATTAAGTTGTCAGGTCGATAGTCTTTAAAAAGAATAAAAATAAACGTTGTTTTCTGATGGATAAACATAAAATATAGCAGTATCTTTTTTATTTTTATAACATTATATTCAAGCTTTCCGATCGATAAACATAAAATATTTAATATTAAACATTATTTATAAAGGACACATAACGTGAAACATTACTGTCACAAAAATGACGTGAAATTATACAAAAATTGATAAAACCTGTTTCTGCACACGCTATAAAATTCGTCTAGTGCTAGTTAGTCCATTGCATCTGATTTAGATGGATTACGTGAAGCGAACTAGAAACGTGATAAAAATAAACACGCGGTTCGCGGGTAGCGCCGCGTGTTTCGTATTTATAGTTATTTTCTTATATATGTACGGCAGAATGAGATCACTGTATTTATTACATACACTGTGTAAAAAGTAGTGATGGTATTTTTTTTAAACAATTTCATACATTTTTAGAAAGAGATATGTCGATAATATTATAATAATATACATAATATTATAGAATCGATTTTACTGTTTTTAGTGCTTCAGTTTCTCTAGTGTAATTAAAGTATATATTTTTTAAAGTATGGAAAGTACATCGTTTTGTTAGCTTCACGCTGTATCCCGTACATAGGCAGCGCAGAGGGAACCTGGAAGCTTAGTGTTAAAATATTCTGTTCCTATTAAAACACTTCCGTTCTCCACTTTATGCGGAACTCTCGAGAGGCATAGCGTATTGAGTAGTGTAACTCAACTTTAATTATTTACCTGTTCTATATACGGAAAATTAAAAATAATATATTATATATCTTACGAATGTAGAGAAGCTTTTGTTTAGTTCGTATTTCTATAATATTAATAATCGAGAGTGTTATATGATTCCTTTTATTTTATTAAGTTCTATCAATGATGATTAATAAAATTTAGTATAAAATTACCTATTCATTATTATCTTAGCTACCGAATGTCCGAACAGCTTCCGAATATAGGTATTTATTCGATTTTTTTGGTTTAATAACAGTCGGTTATTATATTGTTTTTCATCTACTGGTACAGTAAAAACGGAAAACCGCCAGACTAAAAATAATTATATTCATCCGGTAGACGAATTTAATGGATTCATCCATTCTTTGTATTTTATAATAAATATATGACTCATTGGATTTGTAACTCGACACGATTAAAATATATTTTCTTTTACGACTGTGGTGTGTTTTGTTTGCTTAGGTACTTGTTTAGAAAACTTTGTATACAATTTCATTTAGTTTCATAATAACATTAATATTTCAAGTTATAGATGTTTATTTGTGCATTTGCAAGCACTTTTGAATCGTCGAATCTATGAATATATTTCTACCACCGGTGCGAATGGCAGTTTTGCTGTATAGAAGAGCCGGCAACAGTTTTTCTAGTATAAAAAGCTACATTTTGAGGCTACATTTTCAGTGAATTCTAGAGAGGCATTGCGGATCTCAACGCTGCGCTTTGCTTCGTCGGAAGAATCGAGGAAAATATTAAATATTTCATTTCCTCGAATAGCAATGGAATCCACAACGCGTCGCTTTTTACAGTCTTACATTTGTGCTTCTGCGCCACGACTGCCGCTCAAAAAATTACCTAAAACACCTAAAAATTTATAAATCACCAAAACAAATCATTTGCCACAAACACATTATTAAAATGATAAAATCGTCATCAAAATCCATATACTTACATCACTATTTCACTATTCGCCACAGGGAACCCAAAAAACAAGATAGATTCTGCCATTGCATTACCGGTGCAGGTTCCAGTTCAATTATGTAGACTAGAGGTGTTTTTTTTTGTCCACCATTAAACCAGTATTAGACGTTTGGTGTTGCTCTTTGAATGATAAGTTAATTTTATAATTGCAGCCCAATAAATGTCCAATTTTTGATCTTTATGTATGTTTTTGATGAATTTTTATAGTTCGTGTCCCGGTCTCGTCCCGTCCCGGATGTAAATGATGGATGGTGTAAATTGCAATCGGGTTTTTCAGTTTTAAGATATTATAATAATTGTGTTTTTGAACTAGTAGAATTTGTTTGGGTTTATCAAAATGTCGTAATTTTTTTTTTATTTTTATAGTGTTGGTACGTAGTTTATATGTAACATTAAAACACACAACACTATGTTCTTTCTGCCTGCTTCATTAGAGATACATTTTTTTTAACTTACACGTGAAAGATACGTCACATAGCAGGGGAGGCACAGGGCACCTGGGTACCTTGTGCTAAGGCAATCCACTTCCCAATTATTCGATATTGAATTAATATTATTCAAAGTTATAAATCTATTTAAAATAAAAATAAAAATTTTATTATTTGTAGATTCTAAATGATTAAAGCGCCATTGTATAATTGCACAATAACAATACTATTTGAATTGACATCTTATTCACGTTTCCGGATTCCCTCGACATTATTCAAACGCATTGCAAATTGTTTCTTTTAAAAGCCAAAGGTCTACGTCCCCTTGAAAGGTTGGACTTGTTACTAATAAGTATTTATCTAACTATAGACTAGTAAGATAAAATTAGGTTTTAATATTGCACATTAGTAAATTCTTTATAGCCTTTCTTTTTTCCTTTTTGAGGCCAGTAGTGGCGCAGGGGCACGGGTGTGGGTTCGATCCGTACTCGAGGAAATGAAATATTTATTTGTAAATGTATATTTTCATTTTATCGCTATAGTGATGAGGCAAAGCGCGGCGTAGAATTCCACCACCCAGTGCCTTCAGAATTCGGCTGAAAATGGGCAATGGAGTGACTTAACACTAGGTTTCTTCTGCCTACCCTGTTGTGTGCGGGATACAGCGTTAAGCTGAAATCCTTTCTACTAATATTATAAATGTGAAATTTTATGAGAATGGATGTTTGTTTCACTTTAACGCAAAACTACTGAACGGATTAAGATGAAACTTTACAGTGATATATATTCTATAGCTTACACAGTTTATTCTTTAGAATAACTCATAGGCTAATTTATGTAAAGATTTAATAATAAGTTTAAGCGGGCGAAGCCGCGTGGGTCGCTAGTTTGAAATACATATTGAGCTGTGACGTATTTGACTGAGCGGAATAGGTAGTTGTCAGTTATTTTTTTTTTGTGGATTTTTTATTTAGAATCATATTCAATGCAGATAACCAGCGCGTAATAAAGCTGCATAAAGAGGAAAACAACGAAACAACGAATCTTGCACATAGTAGAATAGTCAGAAAGAGCGTAATGTCAATACACTCCGTTCCCAGCTTGATACCCGAATATTGGACGTTACGTATTAATTGGCAAAACTCAAGGCCACGCCTTATTATATCGTTACCAGAGCGAAGAAATGAAAATAATTCTTTCCCCCTAACGGGAATCGAACTCACGAACGTCACTCATATGTACATACGCTAACATAAAACCTACCTATAGAGCAGCGTAATTAAAAATAGTACTCCAATCCCTGCACAGTAGCCAAGTTTTGTGGGCGTGACGTGCTCGCGGGGGTAGACGGGTTCTAGATCGGCGAAGTACGCGGGACGATGACCCGCTTGTTGGGTACTAATAATACTAGCCCTGATAACGCGGCTGGCACTTGCAGTACGAATACGAAGCATTAGATTAATAGTGATAAAAAAAAATAGGATTTTTTTTTTTTTTTACTTTATCCCGCATATGGCAGGGTAAGCTGAGGGAACCTCGTCACTCCATTACCCACGCACCGCCTAATTTTCGTGACGTAGAGTAGTGTTGTGCAGCGGAATTCGACGTCACGTTTTGTTTTGTCACCAGAGCGAGGAAAAGGAAATAATTTATTATTCCGAGTGGGATTTGAACCCACTACCGTCGCGCTAACTCACTCAGACTCTACAGAGACGGCCACAAAAATAAGTATATTAGCTATAGTAATTAGTGTTCGGGGAAAGAGATTTTATCTAATGGTTTTATCGATGAAATTTCAATTTTATAACTTGAATCAAGTATTTTACATTCGTGTTTCTAAGTGCAAAAAGTTTGAAATTATAAATACATAAAAAAAAATTGAAATTATTGGCTCGCGTCGCGTCCAGTTTTTGCTAAATTGTAGAAACGTAATTTTCTTACACAAATTGTTGTAATTATTTTTAAGTTGTTAAAGTAAATATACACTTTTTTATATATACGTGCTTTAATGTAAATTTATACTTTTTTTTGGGCTTTGGCCCCCCACACAGCACGGTAGCCAGGGAACCTAGTGTTAAGACAATCCTTTTCCCACATTCCGCCGGATGCTGGAGCGCATTGCGTGTTGAATGGCGGAACTCAACGCCGCGCTTTGCCTCGACACCAGAGTGAAGAAATGAAAATATAAAGTTAAATAAATATATCACAGTGTAATACCATACGTTTATTTATTTTAAATTATTCTGATTGTAACAGATATGCACTATCAAAGGTAAAGATAAATTACGGGGTCAATGTTTGTCAAACGATAAAAAAAGTTATATTTTTTTTCTTTGACTTTAAATTTACTCTCAACTATTGATAAAATGAGGATTTTTCTTAAAAACAAAAAAAAAAAATGTGTAAAAATATGTAAATTAAGTTTTTGATTATTATTAAATTTAGTTATTGATTTTCTGGTACTCTGGGCTGTAAATGCAACTAACTGTTGTGGGTTCTATTCTTACATTTGGGAGAATTAACTATTTTCGTTTCCTTGTTCTAGTAACAAGATATAGCGCCGCGTTAAGTTCCGCTACTTAACTTAAAATGTCTCGAAATTTGGGCGGAAGCAAAAAAAATGTAATTGCGAAAGTCAACTACTTGTACCACCTGCAATGCTATAATAGCGTTATATCGGTATATTTAATAGTTATCTATTAATTTAAATTTCGTCGGCTGGCACCGACTTCAAAAATAACGGGTTTAAATTCTTTAATTTTATCTTAATTTTGATATAGTTAAAATATTCTTTTCAACTTTTTAAATTTTGTTTAAGTTTGTGTATACATGATATGTACCTATAGTTTAGAAGCCATTTTTTTTAAACTAACTTTATATAATTATTTTGTATGTACACTCTAAGAATTGCACGAAATAAAAATAGTCCATAACACGTATATATTTTGTAAAATATACATTTTGACATCTTAATCTGAGACCAGTCGTGGCGCAGCGGCACAAAGTGTGACTGTAAAACCGACTGGTTGTCTGTTGTATCCCCACTCGAAGAAATGAAATATTTATTTAAATTAATTTATCATAACTTCGCTCTGGTGTCAAGGCCGCTTTGCATTGAGTTCCTCCACGCAACACGCAATGCCTTAAAAATTCGGAAAATGACGAACGGAGTGTCTTAACACTTAACTAGATTCTCTCTGCTACCCTGTTGTGTGATACAGCGGGATACAGCGTGAAGGTGATATTTAATTTACTATTTTGAAAGGTTGTCCATATTTTATTCATTTACATAAGGAATAGTTTAAAAAAACCATTTACGTTTTATTTTCGTCTTTTATACAATAGTAATACTAATGTTAGTTTTTATTATTATTATTGAAATTAAATTTTTTTCTACGTCTAGCTTATATTTAATTTTTTTTTATTTCAGGTGACACGCCTATGCGATTTGTCTTCAGAAGGTAACGCAGTCACGTCGGTGGCGTGGAGCGAGAGGGGTCACTTAGTCGCCGTTGGTACACAGAAAGGTCATATCAGCGTTTGGGATGTCACTGAGAATAAAGAGGTTAGATTTCACGCTGTATCACGCACATAGCCATTGTAGGTAGAGGGAACCTGGGAAGCTACTGTCGAAACATTCCATTTTCAGACATTTCGGTTTCCTACTTTTCGCCAAATTCTTATAACTCGATGCAATTAATTTTTTATTGTATGTTTGTATATAAAGAGATATAAGAAAAATTATGGCATATTCGGATTATAGTTTATAAAAAGTTATATAGCAATTTTTATGTTGAATTGACTACAAACTAATTAGCAAGCATAGCCGTTTTTTTATAATATTTATTTTTTGTTTGATTTCATTTAATTTTTTGAGTTTTTTTATTAAATTTAAGATATATTTTAATTTTAAGTTTCTTAAAAACTATATTACAAATATTAGATTGAATTATATTAATAATTTGAACAAAGATAAATAAATTCAAAAATTTATAAATTATTAAAAATGTTATAATTTAATACATTTTATAATATTATTTATTTATCACAGATTACAAAATTACAAGGGCATATAGCCCGCGTGGGCGCCCTGGCGTGGAATGGCGACATACTAAGCTCAGGATCTAGAGATCGACATATTAGACAAAGAGATACTAGGACACCACGTAAGTGAATATTTATTTATCTTTCGTATTATATAGGAAAGGCAGAAAGAACAAAATGATAAGATTTCGTCAGTTGCATCGCGGAACTCAACGCTGCGCTTTGTCTACCAGAGCGGGGAAATGAAAATAATTTGACCATGACAGCCATAAAGGCTCCAATGCAGAATTCATCATTTTAGTATTAAACCAATTTGACCTGTGATAAATTTTTTTAATATAAGTAAAAAAATGTAATAGTTCAGATTACCTAGGTAGGATCAATAAGGGATAAGTAAAAAAAAAACTAAAAATAATTACTAAAAAGAATCAAATAAGATATTGCGTTAGACATTTTTATATACATTTTCAGAATCAAACCCACTATTTTATATTAAAAAGCCGAGCCTTCCACAATAAATAAACTAGCCAATAAAAAACTATTTTTCAATTCGAACTAATAGTTCCTGAGATTAGCGCTTTCACCCAAACTTTTTAGTTTTATAATATAAGTATAGATAATAAAGAATCGAGGCCAGTCGTGGCGCAGCGGCACGAGGTGTGACTGTAAAACCGACTGGTTGTGGGTTCGATCCCCACTCGAGGAGATGAAATATTTATTTAAGTTTATACTTCCATTTCTTCGCTATGGTGTCGAGGCTAAGCGCGGCGTTGAGTTCTGCCACTCAACACGCAATTCCTCCAGAATTCGGCAGAAAGTGGGGAACGGAGTGTCTTAACACTAGGTTCCCTCTGCCTACCCTGCTGTGTGCGGGATCTAGCGTGAAGCTGATTTATTTATTTTATTTAATAAAGAATATTTTTTCTTCCAGCCTCCCAATCGTCCCGGATATTACAAGGGCACAGGCAAGAAGTATGTGGTTTAAAGTGGTCACCCGACGGTCAGTCACTAGCGTCTGGTGGTAACGACAACAAGCTGTTTGTATGGTCTAATGTAAGTGATTTTTATATTTTTTCTGTATATATAGAAAATAATAAATTTTTAATTTATTTCCTCGAGTGGAAGTCGAAACCATTATTTTCTGAGATTAACTCGTTCAACCAAACATACTCTTCAACTTCTTCAATATATTAGTACAGATTTACGTTCCATATTACTTGTATTAGTGCAATAACTAAATTATTCACAGTGACTCGTTTCTTAGTAACCATGACGATATTATATTTGCAAGAAAACATTATATTTTATGCTCACACACTTATATGTATAAGGAAAAGTATCGATTTTCCTCGCTTTAGGAATTTCAAATATAAGAATTTGTATTTATATAAAAAATATTAAGTAATTTCTTAAACGACATCGCCGTGGGCTATATAATTTTGGACAAGAAAAAAATGTGTATTATTTAAATACTTTTTTTAATTACAAATTACTCTTTTCCGTGATCGTATCGTATCGAGAATACGACTTTTTAAAATCGGTTAAAAGTCACTGTTCACAAGTTTTATTATTGAACCTACCTAAAAAAGGAAAATGGGTAAAGATAACCATATTGGATACTATTTTTTTAAGGATATCCTGTAAATAGTTCCATATATATAATATATAAATATATAGCGTGAGACAAACACTTTGCGGTCTATAGATAAAAGTTTGTGGTCATTCGTTTTATTATATTTAAAAAAAAAAGTATATTTAACCTCATATTTCCCTATTATGTTATGTTATAGTAAACGCAGTTTAAATTATAGATATTATTATTTTTAACATACTTAAGGCCAGTTTCAGCACTGGCTGATAAAGTCCCGGAGAGTCTTATCTGCCAGATAAGCTATAGTTTTGGTTTCACAGGTCTCGAATAGCAATATCTAGTAAATACAAATTTGACACGTGTATTTCTTTTTTATATAAATAAAAAAAAAATCAGCTTCACGCTGTATCCCGCACACAGCAGATAGGCAGAGGTAACCTAGTGTTAAAACTCTTCGTTCCCCACTTTTTGCCGAATTCTGGAGGTATTGTGTGTTGAGTGGCAGAACTCAACGCCGCGCTTAATCTCGACACCAGAGCGAAGAAATGGAAATATAAATTTAAGTAAATATTTCATCTCCTCGAGTGGGGATTGAATCCACAACCAGTCGGTTTTACAGTCACACTTCGTGCCACTGCGCCACGACTGGCCTCAAGCTCTTTTTTATATACTTATATGTAATTTTAAAATTTAACAAATAGTATGGAATTGTTACCTACATTATAGTTTATTAATGAGAAAAGTATTCTTCAAAATATAAGAAATAATTATTTTGTATTTTCATCCTCTGTCTGTAAGATAGCTTCAATTATTAGATTACTATCTGAAATTTTATTTGTAATCGGTGAAACTGGCCCTTAAACTGTGATTCCACAGTTAGAATAAAATAATGCTTTTTACACAAAGTATAACCTGTAATAGTAAAAGCAAGACAAGTATATCAAGAACGTAACGGGATTTGAACCCGCGCCTCTTGGGCGGTTTCTAAGAGGCGTCTTACTTTGTCTAAAAATATTATTGAACTTTATTTCAGTTGTACTAAGTTTATGGGTGCTGAGACTCAAAAATTAATGCTTCAACTTTACGCTAGGTGGGCAGGGTGAACCTAGTGCTTAGACACTCTGTTCTCCCAGTTTTATAGTAAATTTATATAAATACAAAGTTTTAACTTTTTTCGAAGTTGTATTTACACTTAAAATTAAGATTTTTTTGGATAAAGTATGACACTGTCTCTTAATGGCTAATATCATGTATTAGGTTGATATTAATATTTTAATAAATATTTTCATATTTGTGACTAATTTACCAAAAATTAAGAAAATTAAGAGTATTATTAGTAACATATAGGTCATTTAAATGAACCCTATTTGAACAAATGTAATTACTGTTATCTAAAGATAACAATTAAATATGTTTTACATGTTGTTGTTCCTAAAATAGTGTCTTATCCTTATCAGTAATGAGAGCCGTCGAAGATTAATTACTATTCTTTTTTAGTTTCACTTTGTATCCCCCACATAGCCGGGTAGGCAGAGGGAATCTGGGAACCTAGTGTTAAGAGACTCCGTTCTTCCCATACCGATTTTCCACCGTATTCTGGAGGTGTTTTGAGTGGCGGAACTCAACAACGCGCTTTGAGGAAAGCGCGAGTGAGGAAATAAAAATATTAAATATTTCATTTCCTCGACTGACAATCGAACCCACAACTTGTCGTGTATACAATGGCACGCTTTTGCCCATTCGCCTGACCTCTGGCTGGTGGCATGGCCTTATATTGGTTTTTTATTATTTGTAACTTGGAAATATGAATTGAGTCATCGTAATTAGTATTTAACAAGATATAATTATGCATTTGAATAGGTTTATCATATATTTTTTTATTCTTAAATAAAAAATGCCGAAAACAAGATTACTCAAAATTGTGAAATCATTTTATACTTACTCTTTTATATTATTGGACGATCTTATCAGTCTAACGCTGTATCCAGAATGCAGTAGGAAAGGCAGAGGGAACCTAGTGTTAAGACACTCCATTGTCCAAGGCATTGTGGGTTGAGTGGCGGAACTCAACGCCGGGCTTTTGCCCTGGTGACAGAGCGAAGTAATTAATAATAATTCATTCCCTCGAGTGGGAACTCACAATCGTCGAGTTATAGTACCAACCTTGTGCTCCTGCGCAATGACGGCCTGGTCGATCTAGTTTTTCTTTTTGTGATAATAGATTTTTTTACTCATTTACTTTATTTACTTACTGTACTGTCCCATTTTTAATCGATTAAAAATTTAAACATATGTTATTGGAAATTGTAAAAAAAACCTTCTGATAATAGAAGTGACAATCAAAACCGTAAACTGTAGTTTCTCTGGGGTTGCACGGGAATAATGCAAAAATGTAATTTAATTCTTCCCTTCCAGCATTCAACGTCCCCAGTCCAAACCTACTCAGCGCACGTGGCGGCGGTGAAGGCCATAGCGTGGTCTCCCCATCAGCACGGTCTTCTAGCCTCCGGCGGTGGTACCGCCGACCGCTGCATACGGTTCTGGAATACGCTCACGTCGCAGCCTATGCAGTGTGTTGATACTGGTGAGATTACCGTTATGTTATAATTATATATTTTTAGGTATTTAACGTTGTATACAGCAGGGTAGGCGGGGGGAACCTAGTGTAAAAATATTCTGTTTCCCATTTTTTGAGATTTCGAAATATTGTATGTTGAGCGGCGGAAGTTAACACCGCGCTTTGTGTTGATAGAGTGAGAAAATGAAATTATTAAATATATTTCATAACCAGAGTAGAAATTGCTGCTCCACGACCGACTCACGCTGTGAAAGATATATTAATACTATTTATTTTATATGAAATATTTTTAAAAATCAAATTATTTTATTACTTGTTCTTTCCGGGAAAGCATGTTGTTTCTTATGTTGATAAATGATTTGACTATGACTTTGACTTTCTCACTTTATTCTATGAGATAAATCATGAAACTAAAAAAAAGTGAAGTGAATTAAAAAGGGTTCTGAAATGAAAAAAATATTCTTAATAACATAAGTAGGTTATAAACAAAATTGTATACATTTTACATTTTCTTACAATTACTGTTAGGTAAAAAAATAACTTTTACTTACTTATAAATCTTCTTTTTTATAGGTTCACAAGTCTGCAACTTGGCATGGTCGAAGCACTCTAGTGAATTGGTCTCCACCCACGGATACTCACAGAATCAAATATTAGTGTGGAAATATCCTTCTCTCACACAGGTATAAATATTATTTGAGATATTTTCTGAAGTGCTTATTTATAATTAATACACTAAGAATAAGAAAATATGTAGCAAAAAATTTTTTTTATCATGTCCGATAAATATATATGTATTATCGGAATAGATATATTATCTATATTTTTTTTAGCTTCCACACTGTATCTCTCATATAGCAGCGTAGTCAGAAGAAACCTGGGTACCTAGTGTTAAGACATTGCGATCCCATAAAGATACTTCCGTTCACCACTTATCGCTTAATTCTGAAGGCAATGGTGTTCAGTGGTGGAACTCTTTGCTCTCATTACCAGAGCGAGAAAATAAAAAAATAAAATAATTTCTATAAATGGGAATCGAACCCGAAACCTGTCGCATTTAATATCATATGCTTGCGCCAAAATTATATTATTTAGTATTTTGCGAATTTATTTCATAGGCAATAATGTTATATTTTTTAAATAATTGTAATAAAAAAAGTAACAACAACGTGGGATTAAGGTAATTGAAATTTAACTAAATCAATTTATAATTATATCTTTTACTTTTCAGGTGGCAAAATTAACAGGCCATTCGTATAGAGTACTCTACTTGGCTCTATCACCAGATGGCGAAGCGATAGTGACCGGCGCCGGTGACGAGACACTCCGCTTTTGGAATGTCTTCTCTAAGACACCTTCACACAAAGAAAACAAAAGTGTTTTGAATTTATACACTGCGTTGAGATAGAGTGTATACAAATAGGCCGTAAGTAGGCCATTCCTACATAGTACTCTATTGGGATCGATCGATAGTGACCGGCGCTAGTAACGAGACACTCCGTTTTTAAAAACACCGTAAAAAAGAAGTATATTAAACCTATACATCGCCTTTAGAGAAAGTGTATGAAGACGCAATCGAATTGAGATAGTGACAGTGACGTTTAGAATTGTCCTTTTTGGTGTTGTGTATGTATTGTAAATTATGCTGCCACTTTAGATTTTGGTGTTGCCAGCATTGAAAATTGTGATTTAGAAAATTTACATGGGCTTTTGTAATTTTTTTTTGTAATACATATTTCAATATGTATATATGTCTTCGAGATAAATTTATTCTTAGTATATTATTGTATATAATGTGTTGATAGTATTTTTTTTTCCTTTGGGATGATTTTTAGTTTTATTTGTAAGGTTCAATTGATTTTACTTTTTACAATGTTTAGTTAATAAATTAAAAAAGACAGACAAAATTGACTTTGCTAGCCAATTTTATATCAAGCTTTCTGTTTTTCGTATACTTTGAATTTGCGTGTTTCTTTTTGATTGATACACGTTAGTCAGTATTTATTTGTTTAGTATTGTTTTTTTTTGTACTCTCGTACGCCTTAATTAATTAAAGAACTGAAAATGCAGTTTAGCATTAAATTTTTTCATAGTATATCTGAACATGAACTCTTTGAAAAAAAATATATTTCTCTTTTACTGATCAATCTCTATTCTTTTTTTTTATACAATGGTACAGTCATAACACAAGAGTTGTAAAACACCATTATAATTTATTGTAAAGAGTAAAATTGATTAATTTTAGTTTAATACGTACAAAGTTATCTTAAATATTTGTAAATCATGTAATTTGATAAAAACATATATATTTTTTTAAATATCATATTGAGTTCTATTTCCCTGTAAATTTTGATCTGTTTTTGCATATTGTTTAAAATTGCTTTACATTTTTATGATTTTAAAGAATTTTGATAACTTTGTACATTAGTTTGTTTATATAATATACAATATGTTGTATATTTTATGAGTCATTCATATTATATGTTTAAAATACATGCATTTATATGTGGGAGTCATTATAATATATAATTATTATCTAGTTATGTATAAAGAAATATGTTAATTTGGCTGTTGTCATAATCATTTTAAACACTATGTTTGTATTTTTAGCCAAAGAAAATTTCAATTCCTTATTTAAGCTAAAATACCTTTCATCTTTTTTTCTCAAATGATGGTTAAGAAAATAATGAAAAAGTTTAATCAAAAATCAATTTGTCTTCAATAGCAGTGAATTAAATATAAATATAAACTTACCTCTCAAATTCGGCTGTTGAATTATTTTTTTGTAAATTAAAAAAAAAAGTGAAACTGAGTGATTAACATATGTATGCACATATATATATTTTTTTAATATATGCTAAAGAGTGTATAGAAGGGCTTTACATGTTTTAAAACAGTATTCAAAAATGTCCATTCATTGAGAAAATATATTTAATCAGTAAATATAGTAAAAAATGTAGTCATTAAAGAATGTTTATAATTTTTTTCTTTTGTACACTAATTTCTTCATACAAGGACCTTATAAATAACTGCTAAAAAAAAAAGATTTATTAGATGTGAATATAATCTGCATTAGTTTTGTATATATATATATATATATATATATATATATATATATATATATATATATATATATACGTATATATATTGGTGTTAGGATTTTTTTATATATGTTGAATCTTAAAAAAATACTTATATTTTTTTTCTCAAAATATGTCATAAGTTTATAGAGAATTTACTATAAATTATATTTATTATTAACATATTTAAGTATTCTATTTGTATGTATATTATATATTTAGTTGTGTACTTATTACTGTAAATACTGCTAGCAACTGCGACTCTATGATGAATTTTACAAACGTGATGTATTTTTATTTTTAGTTTTTAAGTATATTTGAAAATTGATACTAGTAAAAAGGGGAAATTTGTTTAATTAATGCAAGTGCTCTACTCTACTTTTCTATACAATAAGTTCATAGTTGAATTTAACATTATTACATATGTCGAAATTGTAATAGGCTATTTTACTCTTATTTTTAATATCTCAAATATTTTATGTTTATTGTACTATACTAAAAAAAAGATAATTGTACGTACACCTAACATAACGAAGATAATTTAAAATTTCTTAAACAAATTCTTTTCCGAAATCTAAACACAAAGTTTCACACTATATTAAATCACGAATGGCTAACTGATGATGTTCATTTGTTTACAAATTGAATGACGTCATATCATGGCTGACAACGATTTTGTCATTTCATTAAAAAAAATGTTTATGGCTTTTCGATAAATAAAATTAATGAACTTTTAATTTTCTAATCAAAAAGCCGTAGTTAACATAAATTTATTGTATGACATTAGAAACGAGTTAAGTAGCCTATTAAATATAATAGACATATAATATATGCCCTTTAAATATGTATATATGTATATATACACTTTATGAATAAAAATGCCAATCAAGTCGTGACTTTTGAAAAATTGTAACTAAGTAATGAAAACATGATCTCATAAAAGCATGTTCATTTATTATATTAATAATAATAATAATAACTTATAGTTATTTTGTAATTATTAAAAATAACTAAAGCAGACTAATATTTTATGTAGTTTAGTGTGTAATAAACTATTAGGTTTAATATTTCTTAAATAATCAGATTGCTTTACTCATACCATATACAGTGTAAGCTCTCTTAAACGTTAATATTAAAATTAAATTGTATTTCCTTAGTCTTTGTTGTTCTTAGCCTTGTAAACTACTAAGAATATAATCAATAACATGGGACTATTATATACGATCATAAATATAGGAATTATAAAAAATATTATTTAAATTGATATAGTTGTGATGGATATTGTACTTGAGATGATATTCATGATTTTTTTTTGTAGTTACCATTTTTTGTTTATTAATATTAGTAATTCAAAAAATAGTAACAAATAAAAAAATATAATACTTGGGAGTTTGTTACACTGTATATGATAGACTAGTAGTAATAAAATGTACCACCGTAATATATCAAAGTTGTGTTTAAAGCAATCATGTGTATTTCTTTTATTTTTTGTGCAATTTAGAAGTAGATTAATAATCGAATTAGTTTTCCACATTGTTTTGGCTGAACGATTTACGATCTCAATGTTCGACGGAAAAAAAAGTATATTCAAAATGGCGGCTTTTTGACATTACGCACCAAAATTTATTCTTGCTTAGTGAATTTTGTAAGCTTTTATTGCGCAAATGTGCCGTTATTTTGAAGTAATTATATTTTTAACGTAAAGCGCAATTGGAAAATTAGATAATAAAATATATCTATAAGGTAATGTTTCACCAAAAATCCAAATACTTAAAAAATTAAAATTGTGTGCTAAAGTTTTGTATTTTCTAAATTAATAACAGTGTGTGTTTTTTGTGTACAATGTGATTTGTTTAATATCGAGCGGTTTAAGATTTTTCTTTTTCTATTGCATGTGTAATAATTGTTTTTCTTGGCTTGGTTCTCTTGGAAATTTGTGTTCTTTTTTTCGTCTTCTTTATTAAATCTTAAACTCTTGATATTATTCAAAGTGGTTTAGATAATAAATTGTAGTGCTTCTTGTCCTAATTTAGTACTAAATGTCTCATTCTTTATACCATACAGTCAAACCTTAGCTATTCATAAATTATAAATGTTAGAATTGAAATTAGCGTTAGATTGGGGCGAAGTTTTGTCATAACCATCTTTCTCAATATCTGTTTTCAAGTTGTGCCTAGTAATAGATGCTTATAACTTTAAAAATTTAGTGAAAGAAATATAACGTCGCTTTGGTGATGATAGAGAAGAGAGATAACCACAAAAACGTTTTACAAATTTTAAAAGATGAGTAACTTCTTTTGTTTCGGAATTTAATCGAAGAAAAATTTAACCAAATTAACTATAAATTAGACTTACAGGTTATAAATACAAATTATATTTTTCTCTTTAACTATGCTACTGTATTGGTCATTGTTTCGAAATTTGTTATTTCACTCTTCACCACGAAAGCGTTTACCACGATAAATGTGAGGCGAAAACATTAAAAACTATATATAGTTCGTTGAAAAACTTTATATTTTATAACTTAATTCAAGTTGCAAAATAAAGTTCTTTTTACCACAATAATAATTTATGAAAACTTTCTTTTTTGCCTTTGTTTTTTTGCCCACGACTTCAATACTTAGTGTAGTAGTAAAAGAGATTTAGCTTCCTGCTGTATATACCTATCCTCACCGAATATTCTTAAAATCGGCTCTCAATTGACTGCAAAGAATAGATACCATTAAGTTATTTATTAATTACATATAGAGAAAATATAATATATTGTCGAATGTCTTCTTTATAAAAAAATATTGAGTGTTTTATTTATCATTTTCTGATATAAACTGAATTATGGAAATTTGATTTTGTTTCATTTGTACCCTAGTTTAGTTGTAATCACATTTTATTTATAAGTACTTGAATTTCATAATACGTCATAGGTTATATATATCTACGTATTTTATAATTATTAAAAAATATCAATTGTCGCCACTGAGAGTATCAGAGTTCTTAATTTTTTTTTTTTTAATACTAAATAACAGCATTTAAAATGAGGCCGGTCGTGGCACAGAGGCACAAAGTGTGACTTTAAAATCGACTAGTTGTGGGTTCGATCCCCACTCGAGGAAGCGAAATATTTATTTACTTTTATATTTTTATTTCTTCGCTCTGGTGTCGAGGCAAAGCGCGATGTTGAGTTCCGCCACTCAGCACGCAATGCACGCTTCAGAATTCGAAGGAAAGTGGGGAACGGAGTGTTTTAACACTAGCAACTAACTTTGAGCAAAGCCGGGTCTGTCGAGGTATATTTATAATGCAATCTTTGAAGCTATTTTTTTCATAAACGTAAATGATATGTAGATTTCTATCTTATTCATTTTAACAGTGGAAAATTAACACCACAACTAATATATTGTATTTCTATACGATTTTCTTTTTTCTATATTTTACAATGTTACTTCAAAGAGAATTAATGACGATCACTGGGTCGAGGGTACAGTGATGTCTCTAGAGATTACATAAAAAACCTACCTCAATCACGGAAAAACAAAGTTGTTTTTTATGCAATTATTTACCTATGGTTTACCAGGTAGGTCTTTTTTTGAATACGGGTAGCTACTTATAAACGTGCTTTACGTTGTATCCCACACACAGCAGGGTAGGCAGAGGGAACCTAGTGTTAAGACAGTCCGTTCCTCACTTTTCGCCGAATTTTTCGAGGCATTGCGTGTTTAGTGGCGGAAATCAACGCGGGGCTTTTTGCCTTTGTACCAGGACGAAGAAATTAAAATAAATATCAATAATAACTAATTAATTCGAATGGAGATCGAACCCATAATCGTCACGTTACAGTCACACACTTGTATCCTTGCGCCACGACGAACATATATATAATTATTAATTAGCTATATTATCAATTTGAAACTTCATATGTTTATATTCTATTCAGCAATATTTCAAGAAGGGTAGAATGATAAATTACTCACGTCTCACGTATTTGGCTAGTTCTTAGTAAAATTAATATATATTTGTGAATTAAATATTTACTGCGCCTGAGGCCAGTCGTGGCGTAGCAGCACGAGGTGTGACTGCGAAACCGACTGGTTGTGGGTTCGATCCCCACTTGAGGAGATGAAATATTTACTTAAATTTATATTTCCATTTCTTCACTCTGGTGTCGAGGTTAAGCGCGGTGTTGAGTTCTGCCACTCAACACGCAATGCCTCTGGAATTCGGCAGAAAATGGGGAACGGAGTGTCATAACACTAGGTTCCCTCTGCCTACCCTACTGTGTGCGGGATACAGCGTGAAGCTAATTTGATTTTAATTTAAATATGTACTAATAAAATCCAGTTATTATTTCGTGCCTTAATAGACGAGGATATTTATTTATATAATATTTATTATCATTATTTTTTTTTTATTTTCTTCGTAACTTCAACCGCTCTAGATAGAAGTTACTATAAGCTCTAAGTCGATAATAATTATAGAAATTAACATATGTATAGTGGCTATTCACTACTTATCTTTATTTAGTGTACTATTCATAATAAATAATATAAATATTAAGTGATTTTACCGCTTTGGTAAAAATCACTCTTGAATTTTAATCGCGAATTAGCTACTTGCGAAGAATAGTAGAGTGTCTCGATTTGATATTAAATATTCATGAATTTATTTTGCAATACAATCTTGTATTTTGTTATAATATTCGTTACTTTATATTGATTTAAATAAAAATAAATCAGCTTCACGCTGTATCCCGCACACAGCAGGGTAGGCAGAGGGAACCGGTTAAGACACTCCGTTCCCCACTTTCTGCCGAATTCTGGAGGAATTGCGTGTTGAGTGGCAGAACTCAATGCCGTCTTTTGTCTCTACATCAAGGCGAAGAAATGGAAATATACATTTAAATAAATATTTAATTTCTAACCAGTAAAGGTCTAACGATTTTTTTTAGTGGTAAGAGTTGCCTGGAAGTGATTAAATGTGGTGACAAGGCCGTTTGTCTATTTTTATGTATTGTTGGTACATATATTGCAACTTTTTATTTTCTAAGTATCTAATGTTTTCTTGTTTTTACGTGTGCGAAAATCATGACATACACATCATAGAACTTTTCGATTATATTATAGTTTAAAATTCCAACTTATAATTTTTTTTTAAAATGAAAAAAAAATAAAAATTTTAACGTAACGGGATTTGAATCGGCACCTCTTTGGAAACCGTCCAAATGCTCTGACCAACTAAGCCACACGTTCTCATCGGGCTACGTCGAAATTCTTATATGCTTGTTACAACTTATTTAATTTGTAATGTTCTAAGAATTCTGAAAAAAATAATAATAATAAACTTCAAGATAGCCATGTTTAATTTAAATGAAATTAAAACATCTTTAGGGAAAATAATCATTAACGTTAAGAGTTGTTACCTCCATAACTCTCTTACTAAGTAAGAGTAAGAGAAAAAAAAATGGTGTGTTGATATTTCAGATAAAAAGTAACAAGCATATAAGAATTTCGACGTAGCTTGATGAGAACGTATATGGCTTAGTGGTCAGAGCGGATTGACGAAATGAAATAACTTAATATTTCCAGTTTCTTCGCTCTGTCGTCGAGGTAAAGCGCGATGTTGAGTTCCGCCACTGAACACGCAATGCGTCTAGAATTCGGCGGAAACTGGGAGACGGAGTGTCTTAACACTATATTCCCTCTGCCTCCCGTGTTGTGTGCGGGATATGAAGTGACGCTAAAAGAACTTTTCTAACTTTTCTTTTCTTTCTTTTCTTTCTAAACACCAGACACATTGGTCCAATAGAAATCGATTGCTTCCTACGTCGTCAGTTGGATGGCTAAGATTATTTCCGGGGTTGTCCAGGACAGATAGCTTCGTTTCTCATACCCTTGATATTGTATAGAGATGTATTTAAGTTTACTTTTTTTATTATGTTCTTATCATAAAGGTAGTATTTGTGTCAATATACAACATTTTTATTATAGTACTATTGTATAGATTTTATTAATTAAAAAAAATACTGAACTAATTACCTTTGGATAGGGTATCAATGAAAAAAGAACGATCAAAATTGATCAACTTAGAAAAAAAAATCAAAAGCAGTTCTCTGGTTAACAGACAAAAGCGAACAAACGGACGGACATACGAGTACATACATCCGCGCAAAAACTCTCCTTCGCCAGCTTCGCCATCGGATAATTAAATTTATACAATTGAAAATAGAATAATTCTATTCAGTATAGCTAGTGCGACAGCACTAGCTATACTGAATAGAATTATTCTTCTGACACTTCTCTCTTTTTTACTCTTCTCTCTTTCTCTGCGCTATAGCTTAGGGTAGTTCAAAGCTCAAAGCGTAACTAGCAATTTGCACTACACGTCGAGTCGTACTATTGAAATAGCTCCAGCGGAAGCAATTACTCCAGCGATGGAGGCCTAAACTGATTTACGAGAGCTAGGTGTTAAATGTTTTTGTATTTATTATATGTATATGAATATTGCCGACTCAAACGGCTTCGCCCGCTTAAATTTTTATTAATGTTTATATAAATTGTTCACTCAATAAAGCCTATGTAGTATAAATAAATCAGCTTCACGCTGTATCACGCCCACAGCAGGGTAGGCAGAGGGAACCTAGTGTTAAGACACTCCGTTCCCCACTTTCCGCCGAGTCCTGGAGTCATTGTGTGTTGAGTGGCGGAACTCAACGCCGCGCTTTCCCCTCGACACCAGAGCGAAGAAATTAAAATATAAATGTAAATAAATATTTTATCTCCCCGAGTGGGGATCGAACCCATAACCAGTCGATTTATAGTCACACTTTGTGCCCCTGCGCCACGACTGTCCTCTATATAATATATTCCAATTTCTTTAATTGGGGTGAAAATTGAAGAACAGAGTATCAGGGCTGTCTCTGCTATACCGCTTGCTATACGGAAAAAAAAATTTTTAATAGTACCTTATATTTTCTCCTTAACCATAGCAATTCGTTAAAATAACTTTAAAAGATGATTTCTTTCTTGAAATGAGAACTTTTACTTGAGAAATTGTTATGAAAACATATTTTTATTAAATGTAATATTTTAAAGTATATAAGAGTTGCGTAGACGGGACTCAAGGATCGCTGTTGGCACTTGAACTGAGTAAGTACGGAATGTATTTCTATTTTTATAATAAAGTTATATAATTTTCTTTTAACTTATATTATAATATATACTAGTCATCGCTCACAACTTTGTTTGTGTAAATTAAAATAACGTTATTTTCAATTCGAAAAAACTCTTTTATTCCTTTATATTTGCCTAACCTACTTACATGAAAAATTTCAATGTTTTAAGTTCAGTTTTCTAAACGAAATGTATGATTAATATAAGCATTTTTAAAATGGAATTCGTCATCGTCCTTCAAAAATAAATAAATGTTTTTCACAATTTTACCATGTTAAATTTTTAACATTTCTAAAGTGTTATTTCACACATGGGAAAGAAAAATACCTATTTAGAAAACGTATAAAAATTTTAACGTAGCGGGACTCGAACCCGTGCCTCCTGGAAACCGTCGTTCTCTTTTTGTCTTCGGGGAACGCATGGATTAGTGGTCAGAGCGCCTGGTCGGTTTACAGGAGGCGTGGGTTCGAGTCCCGCTACGTTCAAATTTTTATACGTTTTCTAAATAGGTATTTCATGGTTAAATACCTACTGAATATACCTATTAAATTTTAAATGTATTTTTTTTTAGTTTAATGTTATTTATCAAACAAGAAAAACAAAGTTGAAACTCTTTTTGATCCTCAATTTAACTTAAACTTCTATCCGCTGAGAATCTACTACAAACTTCGGAAGCAGTTTCGCATCTAGAAACTCAACAGTTGCTCTTTTTAAAATAAACATTTCAAGCAACGTGGTAGATCAAAGAATAAGTAATAATTTAAAGAGAGTTTATATAAAGAGAGAGAGAGAGAGAGAGTTATTAGAACTTTTAAGAGTTTCTGATATTTTAAGATAAAGACGAAGAAAATCCATCGAGTTCGATGACATCGTAGAGTAATATAAGAACCAACTGAAACACAATGGTTTTGCGTTGGATTCCAACTTAGGGGAATGAATTAAATTTTTCAATTATTTGTGTCTGAATGGACGCATTCAAAAAATAAACTAATTGTATAACTGTCGATTTTGTATAAGTATGGACTAGACCTGTATATAGGGTTTTTTTTAATTGTATTAGGCTTTTATAGAGTAGTTAAAACTGTGGTTTCATTTAAAGTGGTGCTGACAAAAACACTCTGTATACTGCTTTTTCACCACCGTCCTGCACCAGTTATACCTACTGATAATAACTGTATAATATAGGTTATATATATCTAATAAGATTTCGAAATAAGGCTAGCTGTGGCTCAGGGGCACAAGCGTCCGACTGTAAGCGCGACTGGCTGTGGGTTCTCCACCCAAGGAATTGTAATATTTAATATTTTAATTTGTTCGCTCTGGTAACGAGTCAATAGCGAGTTAATAGGTAATTCTTTTTTTTAACATTAGATTCCCTCTACCTACACTGTTAAGTGCGGAATACAGCGTTGAGTACAAAAAAAAAAGATTTATAACACAGTAATTAATCATAATTTTAACTTAATCTATTTCAAAACAACAAATACGACGATTATTGAATATATTATAAAATTAAACCTACACAACACAACACCCTGTATATAGTACATGTCTAAATGACAAAATGCATTTTACACTGCACTTTCACACGAACGCAATTTGTACGCGGTGACACTGCCGGAAGCTGTCTCATCGACAGTCGTTCCACAGCCTGCTGTATAGTACGCTTAGCGAGTAATGGTTCAATTTTAGTTCTAAGCCAGCGATAGAAATGTATGTGTAAATGTAGGTTTTATTTTTTATTAATATGTTTTTTTTTTAAATCACGCCGTATCACGCGTGTAGCAGAGTGGAAATAGGAATTTTGGGACTCTAGTGTTGATATTCTCCGGTCCCCGTTAAGACACTTCGGTTCCCCTTTTTATGCTAATTCTGGAGGCATTACGTGTTGAGTAGTGAAACTCAATGCCACGCTTTGCCTTGTTGTAAGGGCGAAGAAATTAAAATATATAATTTCCTCTAGTGAAAATCGAACCCACAAACTGTTAAACTTACAGTCGTATGCTTGCTTGTGCCTATGTCCCACGACCGGCGTACTTAAGTGTGTGGATATAGTACATATATTTTTAAGTAAATATTTTTAAAATTTTATTATATACATAGAGAAAATTAAACTATGCCATTGTAGATTCATGTAACACCGTGTGTCTGTAACGTAGGAATTGAAAATAGTTTTTATTTATGGGTGATTAATACTCGCGACAAAATCGAACCCACAACCGTCGCACTTACAGTCAAATGCTGCCCCACTGTGCCGACGAAGGTCTCATTCTATATTAATTAGTAAATAAAAAACAAGCCCCTTTCATTTCCACCAGTAGAAAACCAGAAACAGATGTCATTAGGTCCATAGAAAAGCTGGTATAAAAAAATCTTTAACAAAGTTATAAGAACTTCGGTCTCCAAGGAATAAATTTAGCTCATTCGTTGCGATGCCGAAACAAAATTTAGTACTGTTTTAAAAGAAAACGATTTATAACAACTTTCCTCTATTATGTTTACTTTAGAAGTTTTTCTTTCTTAAATCTTTTTGTTTTACTTTTTTGTGTGTATTGTGGAAATTACTTTTTGGTCTAGGTATACCTAGTGTCTATAGATACAGCGCTGTTGTCACATCTAATATTATAATTCTGAAGAGTTTGTTTGTTACGACCCGTTAGTCTCAGGAACTAAAAGTTTAAAATAATCTTTTGTATTTAGAAATCCATTTGTCTTGTTATTTGTGAATACTCTTAGTTATTTTAATAAAGTTCAATATTTTAAACTGAAAGTAACTAAATTTCGTATGGCAGAAAGTGGGACTTTTCGAAGGAAAGAAACAGAGTGCCTTAACACTAGTTCAAATGGACAAAGAGTAAAAAAGGGTGCGTGTCCCTTTGCTTAAAGCTAAAAAAAAGTAAACTCAAGAAGTGGAATATGACTAAGTTCTCTCGCCTACCTTAAAAATTTACAAATACAATAGCTTCTTTATGAATAAATATTATAATAAAACTATTCCTCTATAAATCTTTATATTTCTTTACAAACTCAAAGATATTATAAGAAGAACGGTGACATTTAAAATAGTATCTTAATTGTGCTATGACAATCGATGTTCTGACCTCGCAGCGACCTGATCCGTGCTGTGTTTACTTATCTTACTTTTAAAATAGAGGATTATATTTTTTAGCTTTACGCTGTATCCCACACATAGCAGAATACACAGATGGAACCTGGGTACCTTGTGTTAAGGTATCCAGGTTTCATCTGTAATACTCCGTTCTCATTAAGACATTTCTGTTCCCCAATCAACGAATGCTTCAGGCGTTGCACATCGAGTGGCGGAACTCATCGCCGCGCTGTGCCTCGTAACTAGACCAAGTAAACGAAAATATTAAACATTTTAATTGATTCCTCAGAAATGGGAATCGAACGCACCACCAACCAGTTATGGTAAGGTGAGCAAAGAGAATCTACTTAAAAGCACTCAATTGACTCAAAAGACTACGGACTATGTAGTGATACATCTCTAATTTCTATTTAAAGATTTTTCTAAGTTTTTATTCGAAATAATCAAAAAGATAGGTCGAAGTCACTACAAAAATTAGTTTTCCATATATCCACTCGTATTCTAGGGAAAACGAAGTCCCATGGGACGGTGGATGGAAGATTTTGTAAAAAAATA
Source organism: Heliconius himera (assembly GCA_021202915.1). Taxonomy (NCBI): domain Eukaryota; kingdom Metazoa; phylum Arthropoda; class Insecta; order Lepidoptera; family Nymphalidae; genus Heliconius; species Heliconius himera. Next base: position 140,319 of record JAJHJA010000959.1, read on the forward strand.
TATATGGCTTTGTTCAAAGGGATTGTCGAGCGTTGGTTTTGATATGTTTAGAACACTTTCATCCTTGTTTTAAGATATGAATTTAAATAGTGGTTTTCATAATTCTTTTTTTCATCTTCACTGTATTCCACATGTAGCTGGGTAGGCAGAGGGAGACGTTAAGACACTCCTTTGACCATTTTCCGCCAAATTCTAGAGGTATTGTGTGTTGAGTGACGGAACTCAACGCTGCGGATTGAGTCGACGCCAGAGTGAAAAAATGAAAATAATAAATATTTAATTTCCTCGAGTGGAAATACAACCCACAACCTGACCTGTCGCGTTTAGTCACACGTTTGCGCCACGACATGGCCATCAATTCAAAATCAAAAATTCAGCTCCAAACTTTTTCCTCGCATATAACAGGGTAGAAGAGGAAACCCAGTGTTAACACTCTAATTTCCCCGCAATAAGAGTAAAAATAATTATTAATAAATAGAAAATAATAACTATTATATATAATATACGTTTCAGGAGAACGTATATTTATTTTTCAAGTCCAATATTGTCTAAGTCCTAGTCCTAACAAAAAGTTATAATATATGTATGTATGTCTAGTCCTAAAGCCCTTTATCATTTTGCGATTGGCTGACTTTACTTTATATAAAAATATATATAAAAATGTACAACTAGAAATAGTTAAGTATTAAAGATTGCTTATTTTAACTTATAAAAAAAACAAAATTAATTTTAATATCCATACCAAATATTGTCTATCAAAATTTGTCTACTATGCCTTGAATGTAAATCGAATCCACAACCCTCGAGATTACCGACGCTTTACTATAGAAAAGCTTAAAAGCAATTCCTAAGAAAATTAAATAGAGCATCAAAATATATAAACCAAACTATTTAACCTTAAAACATATTGAAATACCACCATCTTATCTCAAACAAAAAATACACAAGAGAAACTACCCAACTAAACACCACGACTTCTCGTACTCTCTCGTTCGATCCAAACGCAGCATCCCGTCAAAACTGAAGGGGGTGGCGTTCAATGACCTCCACTCCACAGCTCCCCTCGCGGAATGAATTTCTGGCTACAAATATAACTAGGAACTAGGTGCGCTTCCAGCGTTGTTTAGACAAGGAAATGTTCTTGTTTATAATTATATATGGGAATTATGTGTTTGTGTTTTGTTGTTAAATTATTCATTTATTTCATATTTCTATATTAATTTTGTAAAATTGGATTCTTTAGGACTAATTTGTATTGTTTTTCCACCTTTAGGCTGTATACTGCACGAAGAAGTGTTAAGACACTCCGCTCATTGCGTATTAAGTGGCGGAACTTAACGCCACGCTTTGCTTTGTTACCTCTGGTAACGCAAAGAAACGAAAATTTAAAATAATTCATTCTGTCCAATGGGAATCGAATACACAATATTTTGCGCTACCATCACTCGTCACTAGTTTCGAATTTAGATTAAAAGCAATGCTTGGAATAATCGTCACCACAAGATGTCATTCAAGCAAAGTCACCAGGTAGTCATTTCTTTTTTTTTAGCTTCATACTGTATTCCGGGAGATGGGCAGAGGGAAACAAGTGTTAAAACACTCCGCACACCTTAAAATACTTCCGTTTTCCACTTTCCGCCGAATTCTGGTGGCATTGCGTGTGAAGTTGCCGAATTTACCGATGTATCTTTGCCTTGTCATTTAATATCTTTATTTCCTCGCTCTCCAGAGCGAAAATGAAATATTTAATATTTGTATATAATATTTAATTTTCTTCGAGTGGGGTTCGAACTCACAACCTGTCACACTTACAGTCGTACACTTGTACGACCCTGCGCCATGACTGGCCTTGACAATTGATATAACATAAAATAATATTATCATTATCTAAGAATTCTAACGAGTTTCTCGGTTTCTGCAGAGTAAAGATAGGTCTAAATCTCTACTTAAAAGTCTTATTTTCTTTGACCGTCTAGCGATAAGTGAGAAAATAATTTCTAAACCGAAAACAATGAGGCCATTTGTGGCCAAGCGTGTAACTGTAAAAGAAACGCGATATGTTCTGGGTTCGATTCGACATAAAATGTTTAAAATTTTTCTGCTACAAAATAAATCTAAAACAACAAAATAATTACGTTTCTACTAAAATCATGCATCGAATGCAATTTAAAAGCAGGAACTTTATCATATATTTTTTGAAAAAGAGTTTGTTATTCCATAAGCTCGAGAAAAATATTTTCTAAAGGCGTACAGACAACATTACCCAGCGCTAAAATAAAACTAAGGTAGCCAGCAATATTTTATTTTTAAACTAGTAGTCGCCCGCAGCATTGTATACGGTTGTTTTGACTATACGGTCCCAAAATTTAAAATTCCGTTTTTTCCTGTTCTTGTAGGAATTTCGAGAAATCCGTGGTTTCTACGTTGCTTTGGTGCCAGTAATGGAAGAGTTTTATATACAATATAAATATATATTTCTTTATAGCTTTACGTATCTCTCTCATCTAGTAGAGAGTCCAAAGGATCTAGTCGGGAGAGTCTGAACCCTGATTGACTGATCCACGATGCCACGGTGTTTTAGTAGTCGTATTTTAGTTTTTAAACTTTCTTTTTATTCGCATATATCATAACACATATACAGACAGTCGGTCAACTACAATTTTATTATATCTAAAGATGAGTCATAAAAAATCCCATCGTTATCTAAAGAGGTTGTTTATAGTTTACTTGAAAATATTAAATTGCAACGGGCGTGGGCTGGCAAGCAGAGTGGGCCCAGGGCGAAGCCCTCTGCTTATACATTTAAAAATACAAAGAAAATGTCTAAGAAAATAATGCATTTTCTTCACAATTCTCTTTATTTTTCGTCCCACACGTGAAAGGAATGTTTCCCACGCGGCAAGTACTAATTAGGATTACCTGGATGCTATTAAGCCTTCCTCCGCATTCTTCCAATAATAAATAAGTATAGGTATTTCCTAGCTTTTCTATTTATTTATCCCAGTATTGAAGACGTACAGCATCTTTATAGGAGATGTCTTGAATTGGCATGAAAATTCTCTCCGGTTTCCATGATATCATCTCACGTCTCTCTTTTTTTCTCCTATATTTGGAAAAAACAGTGAAGCTTAACGATGGAGGTTGAAAGTCATCATTTTTTTTTATTTCATTACAAAATATTTAGGCCATTCGTGGCGTATGAGCCCAAAGTGTGACTGTAAACGTAACGATTGTGGGTTCGATTCTCACTCGAGGCAATGAAATATTTAATATGTTTATTTCTTCGCTCTGGTTGCAAAGCAGAGCGCAGCGTTGAATTCCACCACTTCAGCAAAAAATGGAGAACGGAGGGTCTTAACACTAGGTTCCCTTTGCGTACGTGACGATAATCACAACTAACTATTAAAATATACCTGCCCCACTCAATAAAAGGAATATCGAAAACTGCATTTTTACACGTGCCGTCTATTGATTTTACAACGTAACAGGATTTCAACAAGCTTTTAACTGGGAGCTGTTATCAAATATATATATATATAACTTTGTTAGTTTCAATTATCTTTATCCTTAAAATAATATAATAAAGAATTATTACTATAACGTTAGATGAGATAAAAGATTAGGTGGTTAATTCTGCAAATTTCCTAAAAGCAAATTAATTATATTTTCTAAAAGCATGTAGAGTTTTCGCAAGGTTCGAAATATTTAAATCCAGCTTCACGTAGTATCCCTCATGCAGCAGGGTCGGCAGAGGGAACCTAAATTTAGACTTTTCACTGAAATGCTTTGAGTTCAAGACATTGCGTGTTGAGTAGCGCGACTCACCGCCGCGGTTTGCCTGAAACCAGAGCGTAGAAATGTAAATATTCCTTAATACATTTCGTAGAATGGGAATCGAACTCACAACTTGTATCGTTTACAATCACATGCTTGTGTCACAGCACCACGACTGGCTTCCTAAAAAGTTTTAAAAAGTATTCAAATTAATGACATTATTTGCATGTAATCAATATAAAACTAAAACAAAATGCCACCAGAACTCAACGGAAAGTGGGGAACGGAGTGTCTTAAAACTAGGTTCCCTCTGCCTACCCTGCTGTGTGCCGATACAGCGTGAAGCTGTAGTAAACTAAAACTAACAACAATATTAATCATATTATTACTCAATTCTGACGAAATGGAACCCACTACCACTTTCCTTTGGCCACTAGTGTGCCACTTTGCCAGCTGCTCTAATCATGGATGTGTAAATAATTCGTTTATTCACTAACAAAATTACTCACAACAGAGGCTTATGTGGTTGGTGGATATTAACTGAGTTTAGTATTGATTTTTCAATATGGGGACGTATTAGTTTTGTAATAGGTTCATATCTTGTGTTGATTTTGTTTGATGACATTGCTAACTGTTGCGAAGATAGGAGGTTCGATATTAGTTCAGTGTAAGGAGCTTCACGTAGCTTTATTCTTTTTTTAGTATAGCAGGGTAAGCAGAGGGAACCTAGGGTTAAGTTAAAGGCTGTAGAGTAAATACATGTAACATGTACATGTAATATATAGTAGAGTAGGAGACATTACCGGTCGTAGGGGGGTAAGAAACCAAGCATTTGACTTTAAACGCGTCGGTCGTGGGTTTGATACCCACTCAGAAGAATGAAATGTTTTCATTTCCTTGCCCTGGCTAACTGTTACGAAGATAGGAGGTTCGATATTAGTTCAGTGTAAGGAGCTTCACGTAGCTTTATTCTTTTTTTAGTATAGCAGGGTAAGCAGAGGGAACCTAGGGTTAAGTTAAAGGCTGTAGAGTAAATACATGTAACATGTACATGTAATATATAGTAGAGTAGGAGACATTACCGGTCGTAGGGGGGTAAGAAACCAAGCATTTGACTTTAAACGCGTCGGTCGTGGGTTTGATACCCACTCAGAAGAATGAAATGTTTTCATTTCCTTGCCCTGCCAAATGCTTGCCAATAAGACAAAATGTGGCCATTGAGCGAATGTCTCGAAAATTTAGAGGAAAATGGGATACGGAGTGTCTTACCTTTGACTGGTGTGAAGCTAATAAAACTGAACTTTAATTATCTATGGCAATAAATTTGGAAACTTGTTTCTTTTAAAAAATATATATAAACAGGTTTCAAAATAAAACAAAGCAAATTCTTAATATTTATAATTAATGAATAGTTTAAAATGCATCATTCAGTACTCGAAGGTACCATTCACTTGTCTTTATCTAAACATATATTTAGAATATTTTTAATTTCGTATTTAAATTAAATTAAATAATTTAATAAATAATAATACATTACCCGTCTCTTAACCAACATAGCAATCGTTATTACAATAGCTATATATATATGTATACAATAAAGAAATCTTGTCAGCGACTGCAAGGCACAAAGTTAAATTACTGAATGCTCGTCAGAAGTTTACAAGTGAGTTAAATTTTTAAATAAAACAAAAGTCATTTACGTTCTCGTGGTGAAGAGATTAGATGCGGTTGTAGGTTCAATTCCCAATTGAGGGGATGTTTAACCAGATATGTGTTTTTGTTCCCCCTGTCCCGCTACACGACCGAGGACGCAATGTCTTGGAAAAATTTACAAAAAACAGGAAAATTTGCCAATAATATTTCAAAATTACAGCCGTAAAAAGACATCGACAATTTTAACACCGATCGATAAAAAATGCTGGAACTATACAATCATAAGCGTACGAATCTAAAATCACTATAATTTACATACGACTAGTATCTACGTACATTTAGAAAATCTACATAATTACAAAGTTGCTAAGAATCTAAACTTTTTGAGTTTTTCAAAGATCGAGCGGATGGTGCTGGTTTGACTTTCTTACTTTTACTATCGGGGAAGGCTTCAGGTGCGCCCGTTTGGCTGAAGACCGAAGCCTTCGAATTTGCACTATTTCCTGGAGACACCCCGCTGTCTGTGCTCACAGAGGCCGGACTTGGACTATCACTTGTATTATTGCATACAGTCAACTCCTGGCCCACAGTAATTATCTGTCCAATCTGTTTCTGCCTCACTAAGTTCATACTTTGGCACACATTTTTGACTTCCTCGTTGCTCTCTTTTTTATGATATCTTGTTAAGGTTCCGGCAGAACCAGGGGTATTTCTGTACATAGGCATAAACTGTGATTGGGGGTAGTATTGCATCTCATGCCCCGAACCGAGCCAGGGACCCATTGTGGGGACCACAGGAGGCATGGGCCACATAGGCATTTGAACCATATGTGATCCGTCTAACGGATTAAAGTGTGGCATTGGCATTGGTCGCACAACTCCAACAGGCGTAGGTGGCCTTATACCATATTGAGGATTTTCCTCATACATCCTTGGGTTTGGAATCTGAGAATAATCCACGTTGGGAAACACTGTGTGTGGCCCTCGTTGCAGGTACGTGAACATTTGCTGCTGAGCTTGTTTCATGGCTACATACTGTTGTAAATTAATAGCAGTTTGTTGTCTTTGATGAACTAAATCTGGGTTAGAGTTAGCCGAGTTACCGTGAATATAGTATATGTTAGATTGAGTATTCATTTGACTTGGTGTCTGACCCTGTGTCTGTCTTTGTGTTGCGTTATACTTATTATCTACATTGTTTTGAGGATCTTGATATTCTTCTGGAGGAGCTATGAATTTAGGCGGCGACGGAGGTGCGACTTGTTGGGACATAGGATAACTAATAATTTGGGCTATAAAGGGTTGAGTCTTTGCTGAATGGGCAGGACTGTGTGTTTGGAATGTAGGATTATATGTTATTTGTGATATATCTTGACTAGAATGTACCGATTGGCAGGTTGTATCTGTATCTTTTTGGTTTGATCTTTGGTTTTCATTGACTTCGTTTTTCTTGGGTTTTTGATAAGGTGCAACCTTTGGATTACTCTTCCAATTAGCACCGGCACTCTGAGGTCTTTTGACAGGTGACTTTGTGGGATCGTGCCAATTATCTCCATTGATTTGTCGAGGATCAGGAGGATGATGTGATTGGGCGCTGTGTGCTCTTCTTGGTGGTGGTGACATCCCTTCGGGTACGTGCTGTTGCCTATAGCACCTCCTGACCGTTCCCGGACTCTGACGTTCTGGTGGTTGAGGCATGGTTCTCGTCAAACGTCGTCTAGCTGGCGTAGGGGGGCTAGGTTGAGATTGAAAGGATTGCGTAGACTGTGACGCTGACCGCCATTGATCGATTAACTTCCTTCGGCGTTCATTCTCTAGCTGCACTTCCGTTTCGCTTGTTGAATCATAGTCTTTACCCTAAATAAAATCGAAATATCATTAATATTTTCACACACAAATAGGTAAATGAACTCTAATTTTTTTTTTGCATCTTTAACGCAATATGATATCTAACTTTACTTTTTTAACATATACATTGTAGTATATAATTTATTATAAAAGTTCCATTTAAGAAAATCTTTTGAATCTGAAAAATATATATTATAATGAATTCATGGATAGTAAGGTAATTTTAAATAGATAAAGAGAAAATTAAATTTTACGTTAACGGTTGTGTAATACCAAGTATGAAAAGCATGAAAAAATAAATCATTACAAATCAATACAGTTTTCATATGCACTATTTCCGTGGTAGATTCTTTACTAACCTTTTCAATTTTTTCGTCCAACATCTTGAAGAAATCTTGCATACTGGCCGACACCTCGCTGTGAAGACAAAAAGACTGATAGTAAAGTGAAAATATTATTTTTTATAGCTTCACATTATACATATATATAACATTCTAGACAATGGAAACCTTTTTAAGACACTGCCATTCCCCACATTTCACCGTATTACCTAAACATTATGTGTCAGTGTTAGAGTTAAACGCCGCGCTTTGTGGGTTACCTGATGGTAAAGTATTATCGTTACCAGAGCAAGGAAATGAGAATATTAATAAATGTTTCATTCCCCCGAGTGACAATCGAACCCACAACTGTCGAGTTAACAGTCACACGCTATTGTCCATGCGTCATGACGGCCTTATTTTTTATATTTAATATTTTATTTACATTATTATTCAATTAAACGTACACTGTTGGTTGATGTGCAGTAAGTGGTAGGATATGCTTTCCGTGTTCAATATCATCTTCTGTGTCGTCGGCTTGACCCGCTCCAGCACTGCCTTCTTCCTCATCAGCTTCTTTGTCTGCTGCGCCTGAAAGTAATAACAACTATGGAACTTTCTCTTTTTGTTAAGATTTTTTTTACTTTCACCTTCTAAGTAGAGTAAGCACGTGAACCTAGTGTCCGACGTACACTCTGTTTTATTAAGCAAAGTCCCTAAATATGAATATCACTATTAAACTTATTTTATAGCATCGCGCTTTTTTTTCCCTAACATAATATGTTACGACACTGGTCATCTCTGGTAACGAGACAAGGCGCGGTATTGGGTTCCGTCACTTAACGTAAAATGTCTGAAAATTGAGCGGAAAAGTGGGGAACGGAGGGTCGTAACACAAGGTTCCCTCAGGCTAACTTGCTTTTGCGGAAAACTTTTTACTCTCACCGTGAAGCTATGTTTACTCTCAACTCCAAGTAATATAAGATTAAACTTCCTTGTTCTTAAAATTAATGTCTACGTTTCGCCAAACACGACATTTTGATGAAATTGTTACAACTTTTGTTGTTTCTTTCATTATTTTCTATTATGAAACAGTCGTCGCTCGCAACTTTGGAATATGAAATAGAAAATTTAGTTTATGCAGTTTTTAGAATTTTGAGAAGTTACCTCTTGGGCCTGTATTTATGAACTGCTCTCAAGTCTGAGATCGATCTTGATATACAGTTTTCATCTGTAAATTATATATCTATGGATGAAAACGGCATCTTGGGATAGGACTGAGTGCTCTACGGCGTTACGTAACCAACTTTCAAATTTCTAAGTCTAGCAGTTATCTCACTACGGTAATTGTCAATCACTCCATAAGTTTTACAAAATAAATGTTTTACTGAAATGGCGTTTAGCCATTTTAATAAAACACTTATTTTGTAGTAATATCCTCGCACGCTCGCACAATTCTTTATATTGACACAACTTTTTTATTTATGAACTGATAACTACCAAAAATTAAGAGATGATAGCCAAAATACAACAATTATTTCTGAGATTAACGTGAACAATTGGATAGACAGACAGAAATTGACAAACTGACACAGACAAAAAAAAGTGGAGGGTTTTCTTACATTAATAAATGTCGCCAACAACTAGATTCTTAATAAAATGTACAGACAGCAATGAGTTACAGTTTTATTATATGTATAAATATTTAAGTATAAAGATGTACGCACCTTACTAACCTGGTTTTAGATAAATATAGATAACTAGAGGGCGCGCGCGGCTTCGCCCGCTTATTAGGAGGGAATCCAAAAAAAACCACGAAACACGTGTTCAATAAAATATTTTTAATAGTCTGAATTTAATTTTTTATAAAAATCGGTGGCAATTTAAAGATTTTTCCATATAAACTGACAACCCCTTATTTGAACCCTTGGGGGGTGAATTCTCAAAAATCATGAAATACGTGTTCAATGAAATATTTTTAAGAGTCTGAATTTCAAATTTTATAAAAGTCGGTGCAGATTAAAATTTTTTTACATACAAACTTTCAACCGCTATTTCATCCCTTTAGGGTTAAAATTTTTCAAATTCCCTTCTTAGTGGATGTCCAGAATATGAAAATAAACATCTGCCCAAATTTCACGTTTCTACCATCAGCGGTTACGGCTCTGCGTGCGTCTTACCTCAGTCAGTCAGCACAAGCCCTTTTATATATATAGATTAGGATTTGATAAATGAAGCTTTAATATAAACTATTTTACTGCACTAAGTTTACATATTTTTATATGCTTTTCTTTACTCGTTGAATACATTTTTATCACCAAGGATTTCGTATAAATATAATATATGTACAATTTTGCAAAACAGCAGATTTCGTAATAGTTTACAAATTTTATTTTCTAATGTCACTAAGAGCTACGCTCAGAGATGGAGTCCTGATACTAATGTATCGATTTAATTTCAGCTAATTGCAAAATATTCATCTCCACCGATTTACAATCACATACACATATCATCTGCTGATATTTAAAATAGAATTGCTGACATAGGTATATGGATTTCTATTATTAATATCTATTAATTGACAACAAGAAACAGTTCTCTATTTCTTTCTTCTATTTAGGTACTTTATTATAAATTTAAAAATATGTGAAATTTGAGAGATTAAATATGTGCTAAATTAAGTGACCATTTTTTTTAATAATAATAAAAAGAAAATGTCATTTAAATAATCAAATTAACCAAGTTTTAGCCTAAAGATTTTACTATAATCAATGCCATGCACAAAGAGTTCAGCTATAGATTAAAAATACTGAAACAAATAGTCAATATTTAAAATTTATTAAATATTATGTTTGGCAATAGGTTAGAATGGAGTATTGTAACACTAGGCTCCCTCTGCCTATCCTGGCTAAATCGGGATACAGCGTGAAGCTAAAAAAAAATCGACATTATAAAAGATAATCACAACAAGGACCTAACACCGGAACTAGGCTATCTAAGAATTCCGAATCGTCTGAAAATCCAATATATCGACAAAAAATTTAAAGTCACCAAATTACTGAAGAAAATGTGAAACATAACAAAATCCAGAACCAGCCAAGCTCCGACAGGTTCAAAGAGTTTCCTCATTAAGGTGCAGAATTTATAAGGCAGTTCGGTCTTTCTCTATAAATCCCCTGTCGTAAATCATGTACAAGTATTTTAATTACTCCCACTGAGCCATTTTAGTTACATTGTTTTAGTCGATCCTTGTTCATACTTTAAAAGTTAGGAAAGTTTACGGAGTTTACTTTTGGTATTATGCTGATGATTGGTAGATTTTAGTGGTGATGGAGATTATGTTTGAAGTACTGGGAGTTTTGGTGTGGAACATTCTTATTGTTATTTAGTTGGTTTTTATGCTTTAATACGTTAACTGTTCAGAACCGATTATTATAAAGTTTTGTATACTTACATATTTTTAAGACACTTATTTTTAAGAAAAATATGAAAAAATTATAAAGAATAAAAATTGGTTAAATGCGAGTCGGATACACGCACCGAGGCTTCCGTACCAAATTTGATGATTCTGAGTTCACGGGAAGTAGCCTGTAGGTTTTGATTCCCCTGTTACTTTTTTCACAGTTCCAAGGAGCAGTAGACCTGAGTATTTGATTTAAATTTCGGCTTCATACCTCCACGTGTTTGTGACAGACGGACGGACGGCCAATAAAGTGATCCATTGTAGTGAAAATAAACAGCTCACGTCGTAACAGCAAACTCAACGTCGCGATTTGTCTCGACACCAGAGCGAAGAAAATTAAAATATACATTTAATTAAATATTTCATTTCCTCAAGTGGGGATCGGACCGACAACCAGTTGCGTTTAAAGTCACACACTTTGTGCCCCTGCGCCATGACTGACCTCATCCTGATCCTATAAGAGTTCCTTCCTTCCAATCAATCCATTTCTTTTGAGTTACAGAACTATAAAAATAATTTTGTAAAATTTTAAAACCAGTTCTAGCATGTTTCCAAAAGTAATGCCCTTTATCGGACATGATAATGTCTCATAATATAAAAATATAATTAAAATATAAGCTTTCATTTATTGAAATATATAACATTTATATTTATTTTCACTACAAAATTACAAATTTCATGAAATATTTAGAAAGCTACACAATAATTGACCCACAAGCGTGGAGATGCTTTCTAACGTTGTAAAGTTGACATTGTTATGAAACTATTTGTAAGCAGTGACCCCTGACTGATGACATTACTAGCATGCCAGCCCGAGACTAAATACGCTAGCGAATAAATACATTTTTTAATAACTAATTTATCTTTGATTGAAGTGGTGGTGCAGGAGTGGAATGAAATATTTCAAAGCCTCGCTCTGGCCACGAGGCAAAACGCGGCGTTAAGTTCCGCCACTCAACACTCAATGCCTCTAGTATTCGACGGAAAGGGGGAGTAGACGTGTCTTAATGGGAACGGACACTCCGTTTACTCTACACTAGATTCCCAGGTGATATAGCCTAAAGCTAAAAAAAAAATATTTCCCTGTTTTGGTAGACAAAATGGGGCGTTCAATCCTCGCACACGGAATACTTGGGTATTGGTCTTGGTTTTTTATATATATATATATATATATATATATATATATATATATATATATATATATATATATATATATATATATATATATATATATATAGTTTTTTATAGTTACAGAACTATAAAAATAATTTTGTAAAATTTTAAAACCAGTTCTAGCATGTTTCCAAAAGTAATGCCCTTTATCGGACATGATAATGTCTCATAATATAAAAATATAATTAAAATATAAGCTTTCATTTATTGAAATATATAACATTTATATTTATTTTCACTACAAAATTACAAATTTCATGAAATATTTAGAAAGCTACACAATAATTGACCCACAAGCGTGGAGATGCTTTCTAACGTTGTAAAGTTGACATTGTTATGAAACTATTTGTAAGCAGTGACCCCTGACTGATGACATTACTAGCATGCCAGCCCGAGACTAAATACGCTAGCGAATAAATACATTTTTTAATAACTAATTTATCTTTGATTGAAGTGGTGGTGCAGGAGTGGAATGAAATATTTCAAAGCCTCGCTCTGGCCACGAGGCAAAACGCGGCGTTAAGTTCCGCCACTCAACACTCAATGCCTCTAGTATTCGACGGAAAGGGGGAGTAGACGTGTCTTAATGGGAACGGACACTCCGTTTACTCTACACTAGATTCCCAGGTGATATAGCCTAAAGCTAAAAAAAAAATATTTCCCTGTTTTGGTAGACAAAATGGGGCGTTCAATCCTCGCACACGGAATACTTGGGTATTGGTCTTGGTTTTTTATATATATATATATATATATATATATATATATATATATATATATATATATATATATATATATATATATATATATATATATAGTTTTTTATAGTTACAGAACTATAAAAATAATTTTGTAAAATTTTAAAACCAGTTCTAGCATGTTTCCAAAAGTAATGCCCTTTATCGGACATGATAATGTCTCATAATATAAAAATATAATTAAAATATAAGCTTTCATTTATTGAAATATATAACATTTATATTTATTTTCACTACAAAATTACAAATTTCATGAAATATTTAGAAAGCTACACAATAATTGACCCACAAGCGTGGAGATGCTTTCTAACGTTGTAAAGTTGACATTGTTATGAAACTATTTGTAAGCAGTGACCCCTGACTGATGACATTACTAGCATGCCAGCCCGAGACTAAATACGCTAGCGAATAAATACATTTTTTAATAACTAATTTATCTTTGATTGAAGTGGTGGTGCAGGAGTGGAATGAAATATTTCAAAGCCTCGCTCTGGCCACGAGGCAAAACGCGGCGTTAAGTTCCGCCACTCAACACTCAATGCCTCTAGTATTCGACGGAAAGGGGGAGTAGACGTGTCTTAATGGGAACGGACACTCCGTTTACTCTACACTAGATTCCCAGGTGATATAGCCTAAAGCTAAAAAAAAAATATTTCCCTGTTTTGGTAGACAAAATGGGGCGTTCAATCCTCGCACACGGAATACTTGGGTATTGGTCTTGGTTTTTTATATAATATATATATATATATTTAAATCCTATTCTGATATCTTATCTAGACATCAAATTACGAATAGTTATGCAGCTGCCAGCATATTAGATTTAGTTCAAAATTAATTTTAGTTTTAAATTGTTTTATATTTATGAATTATTTACATTTTGTAAGCAAGAATAGAGAATTGGTTTAAATAATAATTGTTAGGTACGTTTGGTTCCATATGAGTTTTGAGACTTAACTAAAGGGTTCGAGTTCGTTTGACACACTCGACAACGATCCTCTAATATAATGCTCCTAATCCTCTAATATAATATTCGTATCCAGTTTTTAGGTGTATATTACCTCTTTTGGACTTTTTTTAGTCTATATCTTTGTTAGTTCTTGTTTTAATAGTGTTCTAGTTTCGTGATTTCTTGATGCCTTTAATCTTCCTGTGAAGTGTTTTGGGATGGCTGGGCGAGCCCTCTTACGGATCTGTTTTAGCTTTCATTTGGAGGGTCCTTTCAGAGGTCGTGCCCGGTGTTCGCGTTCTTATTTCGTATTCAGTAAGATAATATCAGTTTCTTTTTCGTAGGTGTCTATGCCCTTAGTGCAAATTCAATATCATTGAAATTTTACCTAGTCACCTTCATACTGTATCACGCACACAGCAGGGTATGCAGAGAGAACCTAGTATTAAGACACTCCGTTCTCTTCCGCCGAATTCTGGATGTATTGCGTGTTGAGTGGCAGAATTTAACGCCGCGCTTTGCCTCGACACCAGAGCGATAAAAAGGGAAATATAAATTTAAGTAATATTTCATCTCCTCGAGTGGGGATCGAACCCACAACCAGTCGGTTTTACAGTCACACTTTGCGCCCCTGCGCTACGACTGGCCTACTGCTGGACTGGCCTGGACTAAATAGATAATAGTTATTACCTATTGATAACTATTGCATCTATATTAGTTCATTCAGTATACATTTTTTTTTATTGAGACCGTCGTCGATCGAGGAAATTAAATATTTATTATTATAAAATTTTATATTTTAATTTCTTCGCTCCGCTGTGGCAAAACGCGGCGTTGAGTACCGCCACAAATAGTAAAAAAAACCTTAATTATCAGATCGAAGCCAAATGATTGAAACAAATCTTTCGTCCATAGGAAACTCTACCACATTCTTCATACATTGAGTCATTAGCCAAACACGAAACATAATAAGATTACAATTCCACGCACGCTGCCATCGGGCTTGCAATAACAATTAAATTATTTATACTATTATGGTCCTTACCATCTGGTTATCCAAAATAGTATCTGATACGCAACAGACTTGGAACTTGGAAGTAAACGATAATATGCAGAAACTAGAGGGCGCGCGCGGCTTCGCCCGCTTATTAGGAGTGAATTCTAAAAAAAACACGAAACACGTGTTCAATAAAACATTTTTAACAGTCTGAATTTAAATTTTTATAAAAATCGGTGGCAATTTAAAGATTTTTCCATATAAACTTTCAACCCCTTATTTGAACCCTTAGGGGGTGAATCCTTAAAAACCATGAAACACATGTTCAATGAAATATTTTTAAGAGTCTGAATTACAAATTTTATAAAAATCGGTACAGAGTAAATTTTTTTTCCATACAAACTTTCAACCCCTATTTCATCCCTTTAGGGTAAAAATTTTTGAAATTCCCTTCTTAGTGGATGTCCAGAATATGAAAATAAACATCTGGCCAAATTTCACGTTTCTACCATCAGCGGTTACGGCTCTGCGTGCGTCTTACCTCAGTCAGTCAGCACAAGTCCTTTTATATATATAGATAGATTATAATATATAGAAGAAAAATTTTATATATGAATTCTAATTTTATTATGTGAACCCGTTGTGGCATAGCGGCACCTTGCCTCCCTGAAAACTCGGTGGTTAGTGGTTTGATTCTCGCTGTAGTAAGACAAAGCGCTGGTGATGTCTAAAACATTGGGTGGTGTGTAACGGAGTTTCGTAACGATAATATCGCTAATTGCAGGATACAGCGTAAAGTTTTTTGAGATTCACGTTGTATTCTTTACACAGCAGAGTACGCAGAGAGAACCTGGGAACCTACCACCATTCCATATTTTTCTCATTTCTAAATGGACATTTAATATTGGAAATGTTACCTGTTGAGTGGCGGATCCCAATGCCGCGCTTTGCCTCGTTACCAGAAAGGAAAATATTAAAATTTCATTTTCTCAATTGGGAATCGAATCCGCAACCTGTCGCGCTTTAGTCGCACGCTTGAGTGCCTCAAGCAAACTGGCTTAGTACTTTAATAGGTTTCACTAATTCCATTATATATATTCTATTCCCGTTCTGAGATGCAGATGTAGCTGTAAGCTTAAAAGTTCTGAATTCAAATTCAATTTAGAGTATCGCATTAAGTAAATTTTCCAAGCTTCCAAGCACAAGGGGTGTTACTGAAACGCGACGGTTGTGGGCCCGATCTCCACTTGAACTTAACTATTGTTTATTAATATTTTTATTCTTCGCTCTGGCACCAAGGCAAAAGCCCGACGGCGTAGAGCTCCGCCACTAAACATGCAATGCCTCGATAATTTTTCGGAAAGTGGAGAACGGAGTGTCGTAACACTAGGTTCTCTCTGCCTACCCTGCTATATGCGTGATGTAGCGTAAAGCTGTTTTTTTTTCGAACTTTTCTCAAATTACAATATTAGATTTCACCACTTACTTAACTTATAATACCTTTAAATGGGGGAAAATACAGAGTCACGGTACTTATTTCTACTTAATATCTTCTGTAAAAACTTTTTTTTTCAGCTATATGTTGAATCCCGCATGTTGCAGTGAACGTCGCGTGTTTAAAACATTCACTTTCCGTCTAATTCTATAGGCATTATGTTGCGAAACTCAACACCGCACTTTGTCTTGACATCAAAGAAATTAAAATGGTAAATATTTCAAATATAACCTGCCGCGTTTACAGTCCCATGTTTGTGCCCCTACGCCACGACTGGCCTCTGTAATGTCTCATTCAGCCTAAAAAATCAGACATATCCTATCCTTCACCACTTAGGAAATTGTTATCAGCAAAGTAGTTCCCTGATAAAATTCAAAAATGACTTATCAATGTCGTTAGTCTTAGCCTATTTTACGATTTGATCGTAAATTCTTGGACCCTATGATATTATTTACGGTCGTTCCGACGTTACGACCTATAACGGGAGTGACTTGAGTGACCACCTTTCTTTGTTTCTTCGGACTTGTGTGAAAATATATGTTAAATACGTTGGATTGTACGTTTATTGTAATTGTTATCTCGGTTGTGGGTTCGATTCTCAATAGATAAAGTATCTATAGAACCTTTTTCTTTCTGCACTCCAATACATTTTATTCTTGCACGTGACTTACTTAGACTTCTAGAGAATGCTTTTTAACAGTAAGCTCGCCTATTGTACATATTTTTTGTATTAAATTTTGTGCAATAAAGATTTTTTTAAAAATCCCACTCTTAGATAAATAAAATATTTTCGTTTCTTTGATCTGGTAACAAAACTTAGCATGGCGTTAAAGTCTGCCATTCAACTGGCGATGTCTCGAAAATTTTATAGTGCATTGATAACTAAGTGCTTTCACATACGTTTCCCTCTGCCTACTCTGCTATCTGCGGGATACAGCGTGAAGCTAACAAAAATATACCAAAAGTACATATTTATATCACAAATCCCATAGTACAACAATGCAGGAACACGTTCTCGCTGGACGGCCGCCCCGTCTCCACTTTAGACGCTATGAAATATTCATATTTCCCGTTCAGTGCTATTCGAGGAATCGGAGCAATTTTTTTTATTTCATATTTCATTCCATTTCATTATAATTCTCTCGGAACTTTCATTTCATATTTGATAACGATTGGTATTAATTCTTGGTATAAAGGGCTTATGTTGTTTTTTGGTACAATATTGTAGAAAAGTAAAATTAATGAATTTAAAATAATTGATATTTGAGTATTTTTATATCGTGATGTAGTAGAAAAGTGTGTTTTTTAAACGTGACAAGCGTGGGTTCAATCACTTTACTCGAGGAAATGGATTAATTATATGTCTTTTTTTATTATTATTGAGGCCAGTCGTGGCGCAGCGGCACAAAGTGTGACTGTAAAACCGATTGGTTGTGGGTTCGATCCCCACTCGAGGAGATGAAATATTTACTTAAATTTATATTTCCATTTCTTCGCTCTGGTGTCGAGGCAAAGCGCGGCGTTGAGTTCTGCCACTTAACACGCAATGCCTCCAGAATTCCTCAGAAAGTGGGGAACGGAGTGTCTTTCACTAGGTTCCCTCTGCCTACCCTGTTGTGTGCGGGATACAGTGTGAAGCTGATTTATTTATCTATTTATTTATTATTAATGTGCGTTGCGTTGATTTTCGTCACTCAACACGCAATATCTTGAACTAGGAAAACACGAAAAAACGAGAAAGAGAGAACGGAGTATAGGGACACTAGGTTTTTTTACCTATTCTACTAAGCGGGCTAAAACGTGAAAAAAGTACAAATTTTGTATATAAATAAAGAAAAAAACATATATACATAACAAAATAATAAACGAATGAAGTAAATAACTTCGTTAATAAAATTGGTATTTCTGCTTAAATAATAAAATTTACCATCTCAATAAAACAAACAAAACAAAAACATGGTTATGAATTTTATTTGGGCTAGTAAAACAAATGTAAAATAAATACTGCTTCGGATTGCTTCTCTTTATTGAATTTTATTATTTATTTTTTTAGCTTTACGCTGTATTCCGCATATACTAAAGTAAGAAGAGGGTTCCTTAAAATCTAAAGTTAAGACACTCTGTTCAAATAAAGACTCTTGTTCCGCACTTCCCACCGAATTCTGGAATACTTGCGTGGCGGAACTCAACACCGCGTTTTGCCTCGTTACCAGAGCGAAGAAAATGAAAATATTAAATAACATATAGAAACTATACAGAAAAGGTAGTTAGCATACTACCAAGAAAATTTTTAGAACCAAGAACTTCATTATAAATTTAAAAAATGTTAATACATTTACAATTAGCTTCTTAAATTTAATAAGGAAAAAGCAGTCCTTCTATATTAATTTAAATAAAGGCCAATTTCGGTCAACCTAGGGTAGGTTGACCTATATTTAAACTGGTAAAATATTTTCTTACTATATCTTCTTTATTTTCTAGGTGGTTATTTGTATATTGCCGTAACGCTTCTCCGACTGTAACATTTGTAGGTTCGATTTCTACTCACGTGAATAAAATATTTTAATTTTATCATTTTCTAGTAAAAACACAAAGCACAGCATTGAGTTCTGCTAATCAACACGCGATGTCTTGAAAATTGAGCGAAAATTGAAGACCACTGTGTGTTAACACTAGGTTCCCTCTGTCTATCTTAATAAATATCTAATAAAACGTGAAATAAAAAAAATAACAAATGATTCCTTATAAGATACATTTTTAACTTTATTCATAGATTTATTTTTTATCATCTTCCTACAAACACACAGACACATCAGACTCATGCTCTATACGTGACCTCTAATTTTTTTTGACACGGTTTTGAAAAATTTACTAAGGCCTTATCACTAATTCTTACATCATACGTTTATTCACTATTTTTACCATTTTCTCCTCTCTTTTACTCTCTTATCTTCATTCGAACCTACCAATCTACTCAATACATCGTATATTAATAACATATTAACCAATTTCAATGGAAAGTAATAAAATTTACATTTATATTCTGCCATAGCGAAAGGGTTGTGATAGAATCGCTAAGGGCTCCAGAACGGCACCTAAAGTCCATATTTAGTGGCGTTTATCTCCACAGATAACGTTTGCCAAGTTGTCTTTTGGTTTGCCCTTACTCAGAACTTTATGGTGCTTTTGGAAGCTATTTGTCGCCTTAAAATAAAGTGATATCTGAAAATGAATAAAATGTGAAGTTTTTTTCTATATATTGCTTTTTTTTATTAAAGAAGCTACCTATTAGAAAAAAAGGCCACAGCGACTGAACCGCAACTTAAACGTAGACTGTAAACGCAGTGGTTATGGATTCAATTTCCACTAAGAGGCACTAATTATTTTCTTTCCACGCTCTCGCCACAAGACACAGAACAGCGTCGAGATCCGTCACTCCACACTCAATATCTCGGAAACTAGGCGGAAAATGGGTAATGTAGTGTTTTATCACTAGGTTCGCTACTATCCCGCTGTATGCGGGATACAACGTGAAGTCAACTAATTTATATATTTATAATTTATATATTTGAAATACACTACCAGGCAAAACCACAATCAAAACATATTATAAATCACAAATAGAATTCATAGTCTTATACGAACACTGTTTATAAAGCTCCTTTTTACATCTGGCCCAGTACGATGCGCAGGCGCAAAATATTTTATAGTTTTCTCATTTCGACGCTAGTTTTACTTTAATGATTTTTACTTTGAATGAATGCGTAAGTTACTGTCTGTGTGAGTAATTAATCTGTAAATAGAATGTTTGTTTGTATACAGGATGCTCATATTCGTAAGAAATTTGAAAAAGAAAGAAAGAATGGAGAGTGGCATAATAAATTTTATAAAAAGTATGAAAATTTAATCGAAGCGGGACTCAAACTCAGGGGTCTTTTGGATACCTAAAAACGTGGCGGGATTTAACCGCTATTTTAACAATAAAAAAAATATGGATATAGAATATAGATTTTTTTTTTCTTTTTGTATCCAGAGTAGTATTATTAGATACATTATAAAAGTGTAAAAATTGTAAAAATAGCATCTACAACGAAGGAATTCTTTTTATCAGCTTAGTAAGATAACAATGTGGCATTGAGTTCGCTGATGGAAAAAATTAATGTAGTATGTCTACAATCAGCTTCACGCTGTATCCCGCACACTGCAGGGTAGGCAGAGGAGACCTAGTGTTATGACACTCCGTTCCCCGTCCCTTTCTGCCGAATTCTGGAGGCATTGTGTGTTGAGTGGCAGAACTCAACGCCGCACTTAGCCTCGGCACCAGAGCTAGGAATGGAAATATAAATTTAAGTAAATATTTCAACTCCTCGAGTGGGGATCGAATCCACAACTAGACGGTTTTACAGTCACACTTCGTGCCGCGGCGCCACGATTGGCCTCACGAATGTAGGTCTAAATACGTGTACGTATACGTGTAAAAGAAAACAAAAAGTAAATAAGCGAATACGAAAGACAACAATATGAACTAACTAAAAAAACAAACCGAATTATACATAGTAGACTAAATATTTTGTTTAGATTATCACACTTTGCTGGATTGTTTATATTTATCCTACAAAATACAACGTTCGCGTTTTGATCTACATCATCGCTGTTACATTATGTAATGTATAGTATCATGACAGTTGCGGTACAGTTACTATAGTAGAAAATACCATAAGCTTACTAAGGTAGTCGGTTCAAATATATCCACAAAAACTTATATTATTGTTGTTTTTTTTAAGCTTATTTTATGAAACGAGGCCGGTCGTGGCGCAGCGGCACGAGGTGTGACTGCAAAACCGACTGGTTGTGGGTTCGATTCCCACTCGAGGAGATGAAATATTTACTTAAATTTATATTTCAATTTCTTCGCTCTGGTGTCGTGCTCGTTTCATAGGTTCCCAATACCTACATATGCGAGATATAGTGGGTAGCTAGTTTCATAAAATAAAATAAAAAATAAATTAAATTAGCTTCACGCTGTATCCCGCAAACTGCAGGGTAGGCAAAGGGAACCTAGTATTAAGACACTCCGTTCCTCACTTTCTGTCGTATTCTGGAGGCATTGCGTGTTGAGTGGCAGAACTCAACGCCGCGCTTAACCTGTAACCTCGACACCAGAGCGAAGAAATGGAAATATAAATTTAAGTAAATATTTCATCTCTTCGAGTGGGGATCGAACCCACAACCAGTCGGTTTTACAGCCACACTTCGTGCCGCTGCGCCACGACTGGTTAATAAATAAGAAATAACTAATAATCATTTAACTGTTACCCACACATACTATATAAAGTAATTTACCACTAACAAATGAGAAAATATCTTCCAAATTCTTCCATTTTCGCCTATTTTCCGTAATAACTTCCTTATAAGGAAAAACGGCTGGCTCTATATTAAATACACCCATTTTTGTGGACGCAGAAAGCGAAAATGTGAATAAAGCTGTCGAAAGATATTGTATTGTTGGTTTTATTATTGAAGAGATAAACGTCGCGTGTCATTTTTTTTATAAACAAAAATATCTTTTTGTAACCAGACTGGAATTGTGACTGGTTGCAGGTTCGATTCTCCTTGGGGGAATCAAATATTGATTATTTTAGTCCTAATGGGAGCAGAGTGTCTTATTAAGTCCCCTCCCATCCCAGGTTCCCTAAATTGTTGAATGACGGAACTCACTTCGTGCTTTGTCTTATTACCAGAGCAATTAACTTTAAAACAATTCTTTCTCCAAAGTTGGGATCACGACCATCGCATTACAGTCAGGTGTTTCCCACGCATATGTGTAGGAATAAGGGGGGCGGGTGGTCTGTGCCCACCCCAACGTAGTCGTAGAAATTTTACAAAAAATTTGTCCCTAAAAATTAAAAAACAACATTTACACGAACATATCTGTTCAAATCTAAAAGCCGGGCCCCCCCAGAAAATGTCTCTAGACGCTAATGTATCGCATATCTTTAAAACAATCCATTTACAAAAAGAATTGCAGTGTAGGTAAGCTGTGAGTGTAATAATAAATCACTCAATATTAGAGGCCGTCGTGGTACAGTGGCACTAGCGTATAACTGAAACGCGACGGTTCGATCCCCGCTCGGGGCAATGTTTTAATTTATTAATATATTCATTTCTTCGCTCCGGTACTAAGGCGCGGCGTAGAATTTCGCCACTCAACCCTCAATGCCTCGAAAATCCGAATCCGGAAGTGGAGAACAGAGTATCTTTAATACTAGGTTCCCTCAGCCTACCCTGCTATATGCGTGATGCAGCGTGAAGCACATATATTTTGTTTACAATGTAAGCTAGTAGCATAATAATAAATCAATTTCAATATAAACACGACCAGCCCCACCATTTGTGACATATCCGTGCTGTATTTGTATGTCCCCATACAAAAAGACCAGGTGTTCAATAGATATAATACGAGGGGACGTCCAACTATGATACACTGTTCACACAAAAAAAAATTTGTGCTTAGAATTCTTAACACGTGTTTTAGAATGTTAAATTAACATAACAAATATTTATATTTGTAATTAAATTACAAAAAGAGGGTATCGTGGCTCAAATGGGTAGGGTACGCACAATGGTTGTGGGTTCAAGTGAAAATATTAAATATTTCATTTTCTCGAGTAACAATCGAATACATTACCTTTCGCGTGTACAGTCACACACTTGTGCCCCTGTGCCACGATTGCCCTCAAGTTTAATATACATCTAAGTAATTAAAATCGGTCAATATCGACATCCTACACAAAAATATTTGCTTGTCTGTCTAATGACAAAAAGCGATTTTCTTGCAAAGCGGGAAAGGCAAAGGGGACGTAGAAATAAGACACTGCGTTCCCCATTTTCCGCAATTTCTAATTTTCGAGACATTGTGGATTAAGTGGAGGAACTAAACGCTACGCTTCGTCTACGAGAGCGGGGAAACAAAAATTAAGAAAATATAATGGTTCCCCTGAGAAGGGGATCGAACCCACAGTCATAACGTTTACAGCTAGATTTTGTCTCACTGCGTTACTGCAATCTTTCTAATAATACCGTACAATATAGAACATAATTCCACAAACATATTTCTGGAGTTCTAATTATAAATGGACCAGTTAAATGAGTACTAATATAAAATAGAATTTATATACAAATAAAGGCAGAAAGTGCCGTTGTTATATAAAGTACTACTTATCTAAATTAAAATATATGACAATGGTTCTTGTGAAATATTTTTAAACTTTAGATATTTTTGTCGTTAGTTTATGATATATCTTTTTGTTTTTATATTATCTCCTGCATCTTGAGGAATGGTAGAAGGTTAATGTAAATATATGTTATTCTTTTTTAAGTTTTAATTTATTATTAATATTGCAATTGCAAAATTTGTGAAACATATTTAATAAATAATTTAATATTGAATGATAATAGCTAAAGTATTTTAATATATAAAGAATAAACTTAAAATATTGTTTCTGTGTTTTCCACCATCATTTAGGCCATGTTCATTTAGGCGGCCATTTTGGGTTAACAACAATATTGATTATATGTAATTTCATTGTCATCAAAAACTGAAATTGAAATACGAAATCGAATATTGAAAGGTGCGAAGTGGGTCAAAATGAGCTTGGAAGATTTCACATCCACCAACACAAATACTAAATATAAATGCTTGTGAAAACCGTCATTTCAATATTAAGCCTCTAATTTCCTTATAGTTTAAGCCAAAAGTAATCGTTCTGTGAATATTTTATATCTTCTACGTTTAATAAAACTACGTTTCGTAGTCGAGTAGTGAGTGCAACCGAAGAAGCTTATCCAAATAGAAATATGTATGTAAATACGGTTGACATATGTCAACTTAGTCTGGCCATAAATCTCTGCTCTGACTTACAGATAAAAATAAACAAAATATTACTTTTGAATTTGGAATCTGTTACTTTTATACGATTATTTATTGTGTTGTCTTAGTTTCGCGCCAATATATTGTAAAATATTTTGTGATATTAAAACGGAGTGAAGTGATAAAGAGAAACGAATTCATACGATTGCATTGCATAAAGTAGATATGGAGTAAAATCTAATTTTTAATTCTTCATACACTTGGTCAATTGTTTGTGTAGCGAGACTCAACGCCGTCGAAAACCTCGATCCACCCAGTCTTGGTTAGAAACGAATGTTCTGGACTTAATTACAGCTGAAAACTGGCCATCATCGTCATCTAGTCCTGATTTGAATCCACATCTTCTTCTTCTCTTCAAGTCACAAGAATCCACTGGATTATGATTTACGGTCAGTTTTAGACAGTAAGGCTTGCTCTAAGCGTCATATTTTTAGCGTGGAGATGGAAAGTGTTGAAATACTAGATTCTTCCTGACTGCTTTGCAATATAAATGCAATATAATGATACAGCGTTCGATCAGCTGTATTCACAGCTCTAAATTGAACTATGCATTGTACAGCTGAAAACTAAATTGTTTCTGTCATCCTATATCCTTCGAATTTCTTGTTAAAAACTAATGGTTAATGGTTATTTTATATAGAGCATCTCTAGATATAAAGACAGTTCTTCCGTGTAAAGTTATGATGAAAATTATTTAAAAATCAAATAAAATCATGAGGCCGGTCGTGGCACAGCGGCACGAGGTGTGACTGTAAAACCGACTGGTTATGGGTTCGATTCCCACTCGAGGAGATGAAATATTTACCCTAATTTATATTTCCATTTCTTCGCTCTGGTGTCGAGGTTAAGCGCGGCGTTGAGTTCTGTCACTCAACACGCAATGCCTCCAGAATTCGGCAGTAAGTGGGGAACGGAATGTATTAATACTAGGTTCCCTCTGCCTACCCTGCTGTGTGCGGGATACAGCGTGAAGCTGATATAAAAATTATTTAATTTACCTTAATCAGAAATATGCGTTTAATTAAAATAAAATATTGTTTTATATTTCGATGATGAGATAATTAAAGTGTTTGGTGTGGACGTGATATGGGAAATGAAAATTTAATTTCGGGAAAATTTTGAGTGAAATTTTTGCCTTTAATTATATAATTATCGTTTTTCTTTTATTTCGATGATTTTTGGTGTTCACGTTGTGACTTTGAACGATGAGGTCATAAGTTCGATTTTGTTGAGATTTGAGAATTAATGTTACTGGGAAAAAATATTTACTTTTTTAGGTTTACGCTGTATCCTGTACAGCAAGGTGGGCAGAGGGAACTTGGGAACCTAGTGTTAATGCACTTCGTTCCCCATTAAGACATTTGCGTTTCCCAATTTCAGAATTATTAATGCATTGTGTGTTGAGTAGCGAAACTCAAAGCCGCACTTTGCCTCCTGTTACCAGAGCTAGGAAATGGAAATATTAAAAGTATTTTTTTAAGTATATACTAATATATCTTAAAATTGTTACGTATTTTCCCATAGAGTAGGAAGAAACCTGGTGTTAAGACTCTATCAGTCTATCTATATTCTAGAAGAAAAGGACTTGAACCGACGTTTCAACGTTCGGACGTTTACTGTCAAACGTTATTATTTCGACTTTTGATTTCGAGTTTAATATTTATTTTTGTTTTGAATTTCAGCAATCAAATTCTATCGAGAATTCAGTTTTCAGAGAAAGAGTATATCAATATTATATGTGTAGTATATAAGCCAATATGAAATTCAGGCGAATCCCACAACGCCTCTAATCTTGTTACTCGAGAATTATTTATAACAGATTATTAAAATGATGTAGAAAGATGCAGATAAAAAATGTCGGTATTTTTGAGAAAATATCATGTTATAAGTCTGAGCTTTTAAATAATTTGAGAAAAGAAACTGCTAAGCATCCCATCCCAGCATAGATTCGCTGAACTCCCACATCCTCTTTAACTTTTTAGCTGTTCCTACTGCCTATTCCAAGATAAAACTAGGCTTTTAGGTGGTTTTATCACACTTTACTAAATTACTTTGATCTGGGAGTGATATTCGGAACTAATCAAGATTTTATCAATGCTGGAGACCAAACGTGATATAATTAAGTTAACACGGCCGCAACGACGGCCTCAAAATTATTAAGTAAATTTATAAGTAAACAAAATAACTAAAATAATTGAAGCCATTTCTAAATAGGTAATAAATTCAAAGGTAAATTAATATTATAGAGATGAATTTAAGCAGAGGGAATTCTAAGTACATTATCCTTTATAAATATTAATATAGTAAAGTTTAGATGATTGCGAAAGCTGTTTAAGTGAAGGCCATTTTAGTGGGGATAATATAAAAACAAAATTGTTTAAATTTATTATGTTATAAATATTTTTTTATTAATGTAATGCATTAAAGTTATTCCAGCCAGCCAATCGTGGCGCAGTGGCACAAAGTGTGATTATAAAACCGACTGGTTGTGGGTTCGATTCGCACTCGAGGAGATGAAATATTTACTTAAATTTATATTTCCATTTCTTAGCTCTGGTGTCGAGGACAAGCGCGGCGTTGAGTTCTGCCACTTAACACGCAATGCCTCCAGATTCGGCAGAAAGTGGGGAACAGATTGTCTTAACACTAGGTTTCCCCTGCCTACCCTACAGTATGCGGGATACAGCGTGAAGAAAAAAAAATAAAGTTATTGCTTTTTTCAGCTTGATACTGTATTATACAGGGTGGAAGAGGCAGCGCTCCATTTACGGAAACAGCATATAGGGTAAAATATTTCAAACCTATACGTAAAGAAATTAATCAAGATGCCTCAACAGTTTGGACGTAGGATTTTTTTTTCATTTCACGATTTTTATCCATACCTGTATTTCGTGTGACGCGATTACGTATAGATCCCAATAACATAAACACTTACTACTACAAAAATACTACTAAAGGTTAAACAACTTTGAACTTTATCGCCAATACATACGACTCGATTTCCAAATGAGGCGTGTGCGGCGGTGTTCCTTTGATAGGTTTATGTGTGCGTGCGTCGTCCTTACAAATGGCGTTTTGTTTTAAAATGACAATTTTATTATTTATTTTGTTTGAAAAAAAACTTTTTCATTTTTGGGAATTTATTTTTTTCTGAATTATATTAGGCTTTTATAGAGTAGTTAAAACTGTGGTTTCATTTAATGTGGTGCTGACACTTCCACCCTGTATATAGAAGAGTAGACAGAGGACTACTAATACTTGTATTCCTCTGCCTATTCTGCGTCCGCTGTTTCCCCACCTTTCCTCTTAATTTTAGATACATTGTGTGTTGAATGGCGGTTGATGTGTGCAACGAAATGAAAATAATTAATTTCTTCAAGAGGGAGTCGAACCAACAACGGTCGCGCTAACAGTTATACGCTATTCCATTGATCCACGACGGGTTCATAAATATTATTAACATTTTTTTTTTCAGCTTCTAAGTTTATATGACAGTAACAGCAGGTTAGGCAAACAGAACCTAGTGTTAGGACATTCCACACTAAATCCCAATTACCAAATTTAAATAGAAGCAGTATGTATAAGATAGCGTCATTTTAACATTAACAAATTTCGTATTTTTTGAATTAACTGGAGGACATTAAATAAGGATTTAACAACATCAAAATAATTTGAGGCCAGTCGTTGCTCAAAGGCACAAGCGTGCGACTATAAACGCGATAGGTTATGGGTTCGATTTTCACTTGAGGAATTGATATATTTAATATTTTCATTTTTCTCGCTCGTCCTAATAACGAGGCAAAAGGTGTTGAATTCCGACACTCAACATGCAATGCCTTCGGAATTCGGCGAAAATTGTAGGACGTAAGTATCTTAATGAGAATGGAGTGTCAACGAATTTGAACGGAGTGTGAACAGGTACCCGGTTCCTTCTTCCTATCCTTCTAAATGCGGGATACAGCGTGAAGATAAATAATATATATATAAAAAATCGAACTAGTAGTTCCTGAGATGTTTAACCTAAAAGATAGGTAACAAAAAAGTCGAGAATTCATTGAGTCCTTTCTGAGGTACCAAATCAAATCAATTTCTTTGTGTGAAATGTAAGTATCGTATAATGATTAACAAAAGAAACTAAAATTAAGTCGAAGTTTTTACAATATTTCATATATTTATAAATATAGAAATAAACAAGATTTACGAAAGTAAAAGACGCTTTTCGATGGTAAAATGTAAAATCGGTCCAACATCTCGTTTTTAGCTTCGTAACTTTTTCCTATGAAACTTGACATCTATATTGTAGCATCTGGTTATTATCATTTAAGACTCGGTCGTTGGGAAGTACTTCTTTAACCATACGCTATTATTTTTACGACCACATAATAATAAAAGTGCTTAAAGTGTATTTAAGCGGTCCTTTTCAGCCATTATCACTTTTGATATTCTGAAATGCTTGGTACTAGCCTATTATTAATATTTATAAAAAAGTTCACCGCACTAACAATGTTTCTAAGTAAGATTTTATGCTGTTGTAGAGACACTGTTCTCTACTTTTTGTCCATTTTACTGGCATTTTGTAGTAGGCAATGGAACCCAACGCCGCTCTTCATCTTCTCTGATTATAGAAATCGAAATAATGGGAGGTTAGGCCGTGTACTGTGGACACTATTATATTTTTCCACGACAATAATATGTTATTGTTAAATATAATTAGACCAACCGTAGCGCAGGGACGCAGGGTTACAGGCGTACGTCTGAAAGCGGTAGTGGGTTCGATTTCCATTCGAGAAAAAAAATCTCATTCAAATTCAAAATATTATTTATTAAAAAATACTTGTGAAAGTATTTTTAAATATAGATAATTTCATTTCCTCGCTGTGGTAACAAACTTTTTTGATATTCACCACTCATGACACAATGTCCCAAAAAAAAAGGATGTGCGTGGGGATCGGAGTGTCTTAGCACTAAGTTCCCTCTGCCTACCCTGCTATATCCGTTATACGACGTGAAGTTAGGAAAAAAAAGAAAAAAACGTATCTTCAATTCAAAGTGACACGACTAAAGTATAAAAAAGGAACTTTTGATAAATAGCTTTTCACGTTTATCCCGCCACTGTTCCACTTTCCGTCAGCCAGTACTTTAGATGGGCCTGTTTTCTTTGCCTCATAGATAGGCATCCTCATTTTCTTCTATTTTTTTACATTCATATAAAATGTCGTTTGAGATGTTTAGTAGATTTTTAATTTTATATTAAAAATTGTATTATTATTACAGGAGGACTAATACCGTGGACTTTATGTGTATTAATTTTAAAAAGCAAATCAAAGTAGTAGAGGGAACCTAGTGTTAAGGCTCTCTAAGCCCAATTTTCGAAATATAGTGTTTTGAGAGGCGGAACTCAACGCCGCGCTTAGCTTAGAAATAATTTAAAGATTATCGAATCTACGACCGTTGCATCAGACGTTGTCATTCCGCAACGATGATCTCAGCATAGTATTTATTTTTCCTTTTAGTAACGAATATTCGGAGATTTAAAAAGTGAAGTGATTTTTCGCTACATATTTTTTGTTACTCTTAAATTTATAAAAAAAATTAAACTTCCATATCCTTTTATAAATAGGAATATAAAGTAAACGCAACGGTTAAGGTTAAGGGTGACTGTTCGATTCCCACTCGGGGGAATGAAATATTTAATATTTTCACGATACAGCATAAGGCCAAAAAAAAAAATTAAATATTTTGAGCACTATCAAGATAACTCTATAAGCGCTTAAAATAAAATCTGTAGTTTGTGCATAATTTTTTAATGTTATTTAATATTTAATAAAAATCGGGTGCTGCATTGTAGGTATAGTATTTTGAATACTATGAATAATAAAATTAAAAGATGTTTGCTTATTCGTAATATATAATAATATGTGGATAAAAAAGAAAAATATATAAAATATAAAAAAAATATTATAAAATTATTGCTTGTACAAAAAATGCTTAGCATATAATAGTTTCAAAAAAAGCTTTCTAAGCAAATAGTGCCTAAAGTATTAAGATAAAAATAGAGAAAACTGTAATAATATAACATTAATAAAGACATTACATCAGAAAATATCAGAAAAATAAGATAAAGGTTATCTGAAATTGGCCAACCCGCAGTAAAATATGTTCATCGTCCTATCAATTGAAGCTCACCTGACTTTTTGGCACTGTTCCCCTTCCCACCGTTTTTATTTCGCCGCGGGTAAAGATTTATTTTGCTCTGGCCACACCCCATCACAGCTTATTCCATTACACTTGTATATCAAACACTTATACACTTGTTACGATTCATTATACACTTTTTACGGTAAATGTACACTTTTTACGGTAAATTTACACTTTTTCCACTTGTATTTATTTTCTGCGCTTCTGTGTTTTAAGCATTTTTTAATATTTTTTTTTTATTTTAGTATTCCTTTTTTAGTTTAAGCGTAGATTTTGCGTAGTTTCTTTCCTGCAAAGAAAATTTTGTATTAGAATTTGGGGGAAGAGAAATAAGGCAGGTATGGTTTGATTCATTGCTGGGTTCATAATGAATGAATTGTATACTTTATGATATATTTATTTGGGTTTTAATGTTTATAAATAAAATACATAAATATTAATAATTGTTTTGTTTTTATTAAGAATATTTATTGACATCTCCGAACAATAAGTTTTTTAAAAACTATCCCTAAAACATTTTTCTTATATACTTCTAATTCACTCAGTGAGTAAAGTAGGTACAGTAGAAACTCGATTAACCGGACTAATTGTTGTTGGTAGGCATTCGGATAATCGAAAATCCGGATAATCCAAACTATGGAAAATCGGGTAATCGGGTATTTAGAATATGTAAGTATGCACATACGTTGTGATATAAATTTAATTAAAACAACTATATATAAAGTGAAAATCAATGTTTAATAAGATATCTTAAGATGTGCGACGATGGGACGCGGCGCGGGCGGGGTGATGCCAGATTCGACACGTTCATGCTTGCATTGATACGTCTTGTAGGTACATTTAATACAGTTGGTCCGTAGTCCGGATAATCGCGAATCCGTATAACTGAGGGCCGGATAATAGAGTTTCTACTGTATATGGAAAATTTATTAGTAAATATATAAGCAAAAATATATTTTTTATAAAAAGCTATAAAATAAAGAAAAATTAATCATTTATAACATTTTTGCTGTTTAAGCTTTATAACTTTGTTACGGAGATGTCAATATGATCGTAAGTTGAGGTAGTATGTGTAATCGTAAATAGAGTCGAATATAATAAAATAATATAATAAAATAATATCGGGTTCCAATGGCATAATGTAAAGGAACATGCTGTATAATATGGTATATATGTATAGTACTTAGAGAAGCCAGGCAGATGACTTCGGAGTATATAGCAACTTCTTGATGGGAAATAAAAAAAATGTATGGTACTAAACTTTAATTGAATCCATTCGGCATCCGGAAAGTTGGAAGTCTCATAAATAGTACTATAAAATCATCTCAATTAGGCCTATTGTTAATATACGTTGAAGAACTTTTTGTATTAAGCTTTAACAAACTTTCGTTTTATGTTTATTTTTTATTTTTTCTTCTATTATCGTTTAAATTTAACTTTTTTTCTGGAATGAGCAAAATATTATTAACGTTGAATCCTTTTAAATTGTTCCGGTTGTTTTATAAAGAAATGATAGCTTTCTTTTTGTGTCCTGCATATGGTAGCGTAGGCAGAGAAATAGACGTATTGCGTCAATACACTCCATTCTCCACTCTCCGAATGAATTAGACATATTTGTCTTGAGTCGCCGCGTTTTGTCTTGTTAGAGCGGAGTAATAAACAACTAATTCCCTTGAATGCGAATCAAACCCACAACCATATTTATAGTCACACGCCGTTTTACCGATGGCTTCAATAAGTAATTATTGACTACTATACATACTACTTTTTTAGAAAACGTATAAAAATTTGAACATAGCGGGATTTAAACACATGCCTCTTTGGAAACCGTCCAAGCGCTCTGACCAACTAAGCCATAAGTTCTTATCAAGCTCTTATTAAGCAAGTTCTTATCAAGCATGTTGCTAGCATCTCTGTAGGGAGATTTTTACAAATTTCCGCTTTCCGCCGAAACTTTTGTTAATAGGTATATTATTTATAGACTTAAATAATGTTCTATATTTTGTATATTCTCGCAACTTCTGCGTTATTGTATGCGTAAATAAGACACAATAAGGCTTTCCAACCATTTTTGAGGCCGGTCGTGGCGCAGAGGCACAAAGTGTGACTGTAAACTCGTCTGGTTGTGGGTTCGATCCCCTCTGGAGGAAGTGAAATATTTATTTACATTTATATTTTCATTTCTTCGCTCTGGTGTCCGTCTGTTCCGCCACTCAGCACGCAATGGCTCCAGCATTCGGCGGAAAGTAGGAAATGGAGTGTCTTAACACTAGGTTCCCTCTGCCTACCCTGCTGTGTGCGGGATACAGCGTGAAGCGTGATCACGATTCGGTCGTCAGAAGCAGTTCATGTACTAACGGTAAAACTTCACACAACAGAAGACTCGCTATTGGGATATCATTCAGCCTTCCCATAATACTTTGCAGGAAAGCTTTTACAGCATAATAAATCACTAAAGTAAAGAACAAAGAAAGCCACAGACGATAAAATCCAGGGGAATAATGAAAGTAAGACTTATAAAAATATTAAAATAACTAAGAAATTAATATTAAAATATATACTTTTAACATTTTTAAAATATTAATCCACACGTAGGAAAGAAACTTTTTCTAAATAAGTAAAATATACATTTTCTAAACGATCCACTGTATGCAATTTTGGATTTTAATGTTTTACATGGTTCACTTTAAATATTTTGGTAAGGCTAGGCTACCTATATATAGTAATTGTTGAAACATATTTAATGTGACATTTCCCATTTTAGATTAGAAAAAGTATATAATAATATATATTTTTTACCCGAGTATAGTGAAGCCCATAAAGGAAATTTTTTAATGTGTAGGTATATATGGCTGTTCTTTTGTTCCCTTATAACTATTAAACATGGGAACACATTATAATAAATAATACGTCGTTGGATTTGTGTTGATGCGAATGTTACAGAATATATCAATTTAGTTTATGCAGTTGATTTTTTTTATAATTCGCTTCGCTCAAAAAAAACGTATATTAACATCTAAATAATAAGCTACCTCCAGCCACCTTAAAGTGCACAAACAAAAGACCCTTAAAAAAGACAAAAGCAAGATGCTTTAAAGTAAAAAACACAATAACCCTTTGATTGCACACGTCTATGACAGAATTGTTCGTGTTTGATACCAGCTAATATGAAACAGTGGAGGCGAAGTAAGGGGTTGTAAGTGTTATTATGTGAAGAGTGAATTTACTTGGCAATTCATTTTTTATTTATTTTTTTTGTGGAGGGAGAGTGTGTATTAAGACTTGTATGTTGTAAATGTTATTTTAATTATTTTTATTTTTTTATTTTTTAGCTGCACACTGTATCCCACACATATCAGGACAGGCAGAGGGAACCTGAGGACCTAGTGTTATTAACCTTTACCGTTATCCATTCAGATAATTCCACAAATAATTCATCTTCTCTATTGGGCATTGAACGTTTACTTTATTTAATATTTCCATTTCGTTGCTCTGGTAAAGCGACATAGCGTGGCGTTGAGTGCCACTCAACACGTAATACATCCAGAATTCTTCGGAAAGTGGAGAACGGAAGTGTCTTAATCCAAATACAGTGTCTTAACATCAGGTTCCTTCTGACTACCCTGCTATGTGCGAAATACAGCGTGATACAAAAAATATATACACACTATAAACGTATAAACTGCAGTTATACCATAACAAACATCTCTGAGTGCAAGAGCAAATTAAATATTTACATTAAATATCTTTTATCCAAGCAGTTGATAAAAAATATAGAAAATATCTTCATTCCACACTATTCACCTACAATTAATTCTATAACAGAATCTATATAAGAAGTAAACGATCTCTCTTCTCTCCACCTTGAAACCTCAATATGTGTTAATAACATGCATCAAATTGAATACATTGTGTAATTTCATAGATCACATACTCGAGCTAAACCAATAATGCTTGCACGGTGCTATTCGACAGTTTGGAATATTTTCCATATTTTCTACCATATCTCTATATATTATGCGTTCTACATTACAAGGATGTAGGATTGCTTTGGCGGAATTTAACTCCGCATTTGATATTATCAATACGAAAAAGTTTATGAGTAATTTAGCATTTCATGGTTAGTATCGTGTCAGAATCAAATCAAATCTATCAAAGCGATAACGCCGCACACGCTTCATTCAAGAAATCGAGTCGTAGGTAATGGCGGCGATGTTTAATGCGTAAAATAGAACGAGAGATATCTCTTCTCGTCCTAGTATCTCTCGACTAGTTTTTTGAGAATGAAAAGTTGCAGATCGGCGGCGTGGGTAGCTGCGTTACATAAAATACAGGTATGGATAAACATCGTGAAAAGAAAAAAAATCTTACGTCTAAAATGTTGTAGGTATCTTGATTTATTTCTTTTTTTTTAATATTTTACCCTATATGCTACCCCCGTAAAAGAAGCGCAGACGCTTCCAACTTGTATATAAATTGGATTAGAATTTATAAACTACTTGTACATTCTGATAAATGCAAATTATTTATATTATTTCCATATATTTAAATTATTTCCATTTGACGTTGTTAGGTGGCGTTAACTTACGCCACTCAACACGCTATATCTCGAAATCGGGCTAAAGTAGGGAACGAAGTGTCTTAACATTAGGTTTCCTCTGGCAAGAAGCTGCTTTTGTAACATAGTGACAAATCCCTACACCATTTTCTCCGTGAGATAAGAAACACTCAATCTCACTTTAAACTAACCGATAAATAAAAAGGCTTTTACGAATTCCACATATTTAAACATATATTCAAATTTCAAATTATTCAATGCATAATATTTGAATATACATTTGTTTCTACTATGTATAAACAAACCGTCTGTTTACATATGAAAACGATATATTCGCATAAAGTAAGTGATTTTGTTGAAAGGTTTAATTTCTAAAACATCAATAACGCACATAGATATGTCAGTTCAAAGGTAACTAAAGGTATTGTTAACGTTGAATCACTGGGAACCATTGATAGCTGCCAAATAAAAAACAGTGATACGAAGTTATTTCACTACTGAAATTTACCACCTGTGTTGTTCGTGTATTTTAGATTGTACAATATTTTTGTTGGTGGATTAGTTTTAGTCTATAATTTCGTTTGTGTGGATTATAAAATTAATACTATTACTGTTTCTGTATGAAATTTGGAAAATCCTTTCTTTATGATCGTCTACACAGCTTCACGCTGTAACCCGTACGTATCACTGTAGGCAGGTGGAATTTGGGAACCTAGTGTTAAGATAACCCGTTCCCATTAAGACACTTCTGTTCGCCACTGTCAACCAAATTCTGGAGCATATTAGCGGAGCTCAACGCCGCGCTTTGCCTAGTTATAAGTGGGAGAAAATGAAAAATTTTAAATATTTCATTTCTTCAAGTTGGAATTAACCCAGAACCGGTAACGTTTACTGGCCTCAATTTTATCAATATTTTGTTATATAGAATTAATTATTTTATGTAGTATTTGAAGCCGCACTTCTAAAGATAAGAACTAATTAATTAAAACCCATTTACCACTGCATCACGGCGTTATTTAAAATACACGTATAGTTCTATAAATCTATTTATAATCAAATAACAAAGAACACAAAGAACGTTTCCGCCACCGTTACTAGGAAACACAATCAAATTAAAAACAAAAACTAACAGATTTTAACCAGACGTTTAGGTTGATTGCCTTTGTGATCTATCGTACTATATGCAAGTATATTGAGGTCGTTTTACGATATAAAAAAGCCGGTCAAGTGCGAGTGGGATTCACCCACCGAGAGTTCCGTATAAATTTGGAGATTAAAGGAAAGTATAAGCTTTAAAAGTTGACAAACTTAAAATAGGATAGAATAGAATATACTTTATTGCACACAGAAAAATAAAAGAAATACGAAATACAGATAACAATATATGTTTATAAAATGTATGCAAAGGCGGCCTTATTGCTTCAAGCAATCTCTTGCAGGAACTTATGTATATTTTGTACTGTAAGATTTTTATTTTTGTCCCTATAGGTTTTGATTACGCAGCGAGTTTCATAGAAAATGTGACAAAGATGGTGCATAAACGCTCGTATCATTTGAATACGTGGACTTAGAAATTTATTTTTTTCGGTGTTCCGAGAAACCGTAGAACTGGATATCTTACATTAATTCCTGATTGATACATCCGAGTAATCTTCTGAAAAATGGTCTTGACATGCAATGACGCAGACATGTAGGTTCCCTTTTTAGTCTTTTGAAGTTCTGAACTGTAAAGTCTGGCTAAAATATTATTAACACGACAAAACCAATGGTAGTAAGTTCATATTATAGAAGCTTAATTCGATTTAATTTGGCACCATATACTCCTACCAACTTGTATTATTATTGAAACTAAAAGTGAAGTTCGATTCCTGTGCGATGAAATGATTATTTTCAATTCTATTTCTAGGGACAATTGTTATTAATCATTTACAATGCCTTTCAATCAATCTCATTTTTTTAAATTTATGCATAATTATAGTTTAGAAGTTTATTTTTGTACGAGAAATATATATCGAGGATAAATGTTTCTAAGTTAAGTAAGAATTTAATTAAATACTCACAAAGTGGTTAAGGTTAGCTAACTAAAGTATATATATAAACTTTAGTATCTATCTGTATGAAGCATGCGGGATAGGCAGAGTAGAAACTCTGTGTTGAAATCACAATTTTAACCTTTTGAGACATTGAGTATTGATTGCGGCGGAACTCAACGTAGTGCATTGTCTGGTTAACAGAGCGAAATAAGGAAAATAACCATCTTGCAACTATCGCCTTTGCAGACAGACGCTGTGCCACTGTACCACGACGGCTATATAAATTATAAAAAATCATTAATACGAAGCTTTTTATATAATAGAAAGATAAAATAATGAAAGTAGGGCATCTACATCATGTTCATTTTGTTAAAGTTCTAATAATTCATACAATCATGACTTTAACCACAAACATAAATTTTAGTTTTGCTTAATAAACTGGTTTTTGTATTAAAAAAAGTAGGTTTTTCGTACATAAATAATTTTGTGTTTAATCTGTGGAATATTAAAATTTCAATGTTGATGCTACGATCTTAGCAAAGTGGGTTAGGTTTTACTATTTTCATGTGTTACTATTTTTTACTATTTTTACTTTTTTTATTTTTTTTTTTTTTTTTTTTACTATTTTTTCCGAAACTCAACTCTGCATTTTGTGACCTTTGTATTTTACAGAATATATGTAAATATTATTAGGTTAGGCAATGGCGCAGGGGCTCAAGCGTACGACTGGAAACGCGGTAGGTTCGATTCCGACTTGTTCTAGACACGAGGCAAAGCGCGGTTTTAAGTTCTGCAAATCAACACGCAACGCCTCCAGAATTCGGTGGAGACTAGGGAACAGAAGTGTCTTAATGGGGAACGGAATGTCTTAACACTAGGTTACCAACCATCATCATCTTTTAACGTCTGATTAGGTAGAAAGCGGAGCTTGGACAGTTGAAGCGAGAATTGATACGCATTTACATACACTTGGGTCACAAGTACCAGGCAGTGCTATGAGATCGTTCCTTTGAAAGGCGAACGTCACCAGTTCAATAAATCTCTTTAAAGAAACCATCGTCAGTGAGTGAAATTTTAGCAAAAATTCTCTTTCTTTGTTCGGAAGGTGGTAAAGGAATTTTAATGCACTAAATTTTCACTGCCTGCATGATGTTAGATGGTAGTAGTTTTTTTCAAAAACTGATATTTATAATTATTAATTTTTTTTACGATTTTTTTGTTTAGCAGTAAACGTCTACAGGCGCCAAATTTGCTGATAAAAATGATTAACAGGAGAAATTTGGGCGAAGACAAATAAACACGTCGTAAATTGTCTTTAATAGTGTTTGAGTTGTAAATCTTGTCCCAAGTATCTTTTACTGAAATGTATTGGTAATGTTTTAAGGTTATTTCGGTACTTGTGCGCTTAAGCATTTTTTGGTTTTGGTTCAGTTTAAGATGTTTTTTTATTTAAATATTTAACTTCTTCAGCTTCATTTTTTTTGCCGCACCTGGAAGATAGGCACGGAGTGTAAAGATATCTTAATTCCACTTTTCATTTAATTTTCGAGAGATTGCCAGCGGAGAAATGAAAGTAATGTAGCATTAGATGCTGTATTTATAACAAAAGCTCGTCGTTCTATTCTATGTTTAATACATAGACACTATAATTTTAAAGCAAAAAAAAAATCTTTAATACTTATGATGGTACCTAGTTGAATTCCTCTGTACCGAGAATGTAGTTTTGTATATTTTTCTTTTACATGATGCAGTTAAATAGTTATAATAATAACACTATCTTTGTTTCATATAAGACAGTTTATTTAGTTGGCTATAGTTAAGATAGAAAAAACAATATTTTAAATAATTGGCTTGCTGATTAGCAAAGACCTCCTCCAATATTTTCCACGTATCTCCTTTCTTCGTTGTTCTTTTCCATGTGTCCCCAGCAGCTGCTTTGATGTCATCCACCCATCTATTATCTGGGCGTCCACGTTTTTTGCCTTTGTGACTCAAGAACCAATATAGTATAAGCTTGCTCTATTTTTTCTTTGCCTTGAATGGTGATGTTTGCCCATTTCTACTTAAGTTTCTTGACAGTAGCAGAATCTTTTGTTTGAACATAGCTCTTTATTAAACCTGTTCTGGCACTCTCTTGTATTCTTTTCCCCAGCATACTTCTGTTCATAGCATTCTGGTAAATTACTATTTTTCTATCCTGTGCTTTAGAGAGGGACCATGTTTGACAGCCATATGTGAGGACGGATATTATGCAAGTTCGAACAGCTTTCTATTAATTTTTATGTCTACTTATTTGTTTTCATTATTTCTTTGAAGCTCCTCCACCTCCAAGCATTACTGATACGTCTTTCGATTTCCTTAGTGATTAGCGACATTAGTTGTCCTAAACAAACGTATTCACTGACATATGCAATATTGTTGTTGTTATGGGTTCTTGAATCCGTTAGTCATTATTTTAGTATTTTGTGTATACATAACCAATCCGGTTTTTTGGCTCTCCTTGTTTATCTAATACAATTAGAATTTCTTGAAGACTGTCTTTAGATATTAATAATATTACTAAATCGTCGGCAAAACTTAGATGTGATAATTATTCACCATTTATAGAAGGGCCCTTTCCTTCCCAATCAAGTTGTTGGCGGAAAATTTTCTCCAGGACTGCAATAAATAGTTTAGGAGAAATAAGATTCTCATGCTGGACACCTCTGTAAATTCTTATTTCTTTCTCTTCACTATCTAATTTTATTTTTATTCTCATAGATGGTTACGTAATGCTATTTTCTTGTTCCTTGGTTCTTAACGGCTCTCTGGATCATCTCGTGCCGAAAAGTGAAAAAAAAGTGACTGAAAAGCGTTGCCGTAGTCGATAAAGCAGCAATAGAAAAATAAGTTGTACTCCTTGGAACTTTAAAAAAATATGGTCTAAGGTCATAATAAGCCACTTCTAAATCCCGCCTGCTCTTAGTTAAATAGTTAGTGTAGCATAATGCAAAGTTATTTACTATTATATACTATGCAAAGTTTTAGGCCTAAAACCACACCTGAAATAACCATTTTAGGAAAATAATGTTCTATTTCAAAAGAACCTTCGCCGTTTAAAGATAACAGTCCCCAGATGAATATATATTTTGTCGTAATCGTATATCCTGAGGCGATCAGCTACGGTAGTATTATACAACTTTTTACGTATGGCCTTGTGGAGCTCTTCGATTATTGTTACAGCCGTTTTGTGTTCGAATAAATGTTATTTATTTTATTTATATATGTTTATAGAATCTTGTTAGGGAATTTCTTTTTTATCTCTTTCAGTAGCTATTAGATATGTTATAGTATGATTTTAGACTTTGAGTTTATATTTAAATTATTAGTTTTTTTTTGGTGTGACTGTGGATCACTTGTTAAACGGATTGGAGCATTGTGTCATTTAGTTCTTTTACTTATATAAATATTTTTAAATGGATGAAATGTTGGAAGATGTGACTTCTCGCTAGCACTCTTTAACGGCCTAAATATATAACATAAAAAGTTGTACACCTAACCTAATAAATTGTTGAATTTATTACTGTAGACTTTAAAGAGTCAACACTTAATATTTTTTCTAACATTTTTTTACAGTTTCACGCTATATTTAATGTAAAGCAAAGGGAGGTTAGACAGAGGTAAACTAGTGTTAAGACACTTTGTCGCGCACTTTCCGCCGAAATTTCGAGGCATTGCGTGTTGAGTGGAGTAACTCAACCTGCGTTTTACTTGTTACCACAGCTTCAAAATTCAAATATTAATAAATACTACTTTTCTCTTATAATTACAAATTTTCTCGAATGGGAATCGTATGCACATCCGTTTTACATTCACACACTTGTGCCACAGCGCTACGACGCCCTCTCAAAATTTTAATACAAAAATAAAAGGAGCAAAACACGAACAAACACTAAAATACATATAATATTTAACTAAAAGCCACCTCAACTGTCTAGCAATATCGTCCAAGTCAACGATAATGTAATTTGTCGTTTTAATCTTGGTTCAAGTTAAGTAGATTATAGCAGCGAAACCGTAGCAGGCTTTATCAATTTTATCGGATTGAACGCCTGTAGGTACAATAAAATGTACTTAACGGGAGTCAAAGTAGGTATATTTAAGTATTATAAGGGAACTTACTGTTAAAACACTTCAAATTCCACCTTCCATACAGTTTTCGAGACATTGCTCGTTGAGTGGGGGAACTTAATACTACATTTTATTATTGATGCAAAATATTAATATAATTTACTATCCCGTGTAGGGACCTAACCCACAACTATCAAAACAATGAATCTTCTTCTCACTGTACCACGATAGCCTTAATAGTAGATAGTATGGTAACTAAAAAAAATATTTGTAAAAACAAAAACCCCGACTGCATAAAACTAAAAAGAAAATAAACAAGCCCAATAGTTTATTAGGATTAACAGTCGGGACCTATAAGTGATTCTTTAATCAATAAAATCTTTACCAGAAATTCCGCATAATTGAACGAGACTGTTTTTTTATTTTTATTTTTCACTTTTTTGTTAGGATTTATTAAAGTAATGATAATTATGATATACCTTTTTGAAACCCTCGTATTAAGCTCTTGAATTTGATACCCATATTTTTTTTTTACTATCTCCAATGGGATCCCACAGCTGCCATGATTGTTTTTAACGTCACCTATCTAAGAACACTTGGGCTGCTAATACGAATCTAACGATACCTTAATTGTGTAAATCCGTTCAGAGGTTGTGGAGATAATAAAGAATATTACATACATACAAGATACGCGCGAAAAACATAGCCCTTCCTTAGCAGTCGGGAAAAAAATAATTTTGCTTCATGCTTTAGTAATATGAGAACAGAGGGAACTTAGTGTTAAGACACTCACTCTGTATTGAGTGGCGACACTCACCGCCGGGCTTTTGCATTGGTGTCAGAGCGAATAAATGAACATATTAATAAATAATAATACATTCCCTCGAATAGCGATCGAAACCGCTATCGTCGCGTTACAGTTATCTTTTGCCGCTGCGCCACGACGGCCTTGTATGAGAATTGATAAGATAAATTTATATTAATAATTTAAGGTAACATAAAACGACTTTGAATTTCAAATTAACGCGTGTAGACGCGCGCCTCTTAAAACATTAAAGTATAATTATATTTAAGGCTTTCCATCAGCAGTTATCATATATGTTAACAAGATTTGAAACTTTTCAATTTAGCAATAGAAAATTACCTTAGAATTCACTTTTCCAATTATAATTTACTCCGATTTTAGAAGATTAGCCCAGCATTAGCCTGTAGAAGGCATTGCGTGTTAAGTGGCGGAACTCATCTGCGTCACAACTGGCTTCAATCGTCTTATAAGTTAACAATATTTGGAATTTTTCAACTTAGTAATAGGTACAAAATTGTTTTAAATTTTACTCTTTGAATTATGATTTATCACGATTGTAGCGGTGTACACAGATATGTCCTAGGTTAATATCCAAGAGCTTGTTTTCGATTTCGATATTTTACGTATTGAGATGTGGAGTTGCCAGAACGGAGATATGACAATGGATCATTGCCCCGAGTGCGCAACAGTCGTCTTGTTTACAATTAGATACTTTCCTGTGAGATGATATTTATGTGCCATTACATAACATTATTATATTTTCTAATCTATATTTACTATATACAAATATTCTCTCTCCCGCTACTGACTGACTGACTGACAGACGACTCACATACGATAAAATTGATCTTAGAATTTCGAAACATGGTATGTAGATTGTAGGTTGGCTATGGAGTGTTGGGGAGCACTAAAAGAGGATTTCTCGAATCACTCGGGGAAATTAATTTTTAATAATTAATTTCA
Source organism: Heliconius himera (assembly GCA_021202915.1). Lineage (NCBI taxonomy): Eukaryota > Metazoa > Arthropoda > Insecta > Lepidoptera > Nymphalidae > Heliconius > Heliconius himera. The sequence goes on from JAJHJA010000959.1 coordinate 183,340, forward strand.
TTACTTCGATTTCCATCTGCTATAGGCGGGATAAAGCGTGAAGCTAAAAAAAACATAATAAAACCCAAACAAAGTTGTGGGTCTAGTCTATTACAAAATTATTTAAAAATCAAATCAAATCAGCTTCACGCTGTATCCCGCACACAGCAGGGTAGGCAGAGGGAACCTAGTGTTAAGACACTTCGTTCCCCACTTTCGGCCGAGTTCTGGAGGCATAGCGTGTTGAGTGGCGGAACTCACCGCCGCGCTTTGCCTTAACACCAGAGCGAAGAAATGAAAATATAAATGTAAGTAAATATTTCAACTCCTCGAGTGGGGATCGAACCCACAACCAGTCGATTTAACAGTCACACTGTGCCACTGCGCCACGACTGGCCTCAAAATCATTTATTCGAACATTAATATGCAGCACAATTTTCATATACACATTCGAGGAAATTGAATCTCACAAAGCACTTAATAGAAACGGTTACTGACTAACGTCAACACGAATATATGTATAATAATACCTCAAAGCTACTAGAAACATAATATTAAAGTGAATATGTAAGTTTTGAGACCAGTCGTGGCGCAGCGGCACGAAGTGTGAGTGTAAAACCGACTGGTTATGGGTTTGATCCCCACTCGAGGAGATGAAATATTTACTTAAAAACATATATAACACGTAATATTTCCATTTCTTCGCTCTGGTGTCCAGGTTAAACGCAGCGTTGAGTTCTGGCACTCAACAAGCAATACCTCCAGAATTAGGCAGAAAGTGGGGAAAGGAGTGTCTTTACACTAGGTTCCCTCTGCCTACCCTGCTGTGTGCGGGATACAGCGGGAGGCTGAAAAAAAAAGAATGTAAGTTCTTTGCACCGATTTAAAAGCCTTATATTCCATGTTATTCCATGTTTAGGAAAAAATAGGTTTAGAGGGATTTGAACTTGCACCTTTTGGAAACTCTTCTAATACTTTGATCACTTAACATATGTTTTTTTTAATACTCTTTTCGAATATAGTATTTTTTTATTGCATATAACCTACCCTACCCTAGGCAGAGGAAAGGAACCTATTGGTAAGGACACTCCATTTTTCCAACTCCATTAAGATGCTTATGTTCCCCACTATCGAGGAAAATAATATATTAGATATTTATTTTCCCCAAGAAGGCATTGAGCTCACAACCGTCACGTTTACAGTCACATGCTTGTACCCCTACGCCACAGTGACCTCAAAATTATATAATGAGTTTGAGAAAAAATAATGAAGCTACAATATCAAATTGTTCCAGATATTTTTAGATGATAAATTACAAGAATATTTTTAGATATCTATTTTCGGTCTACAAAATTTTGTCGTACGCTACTATAGATTGATTATTTATTAAAAAACATTACTTGAGTCCCGCTCACAGCAGGGCAGAGGCAACCTGTGTCGTACTGACACTCCATTTCCCTTTTTCTACTGAATTCTGACAGAGACAGATCAATCAATCAATCAGCTTCACGCTGTATCCCGCACACACCAGGGTAGGCAGAGGGAACCTAGTGTTAAGACACTCTGTTCCCCACTTTCTGCCGAATTCTGGAGGCATTGCGTGTTGAGTGGCAGAACTCAACGCCGCACTTTGCCTCAACACCAGATCGAAGAAATGGAGATATAAATTTAAGTATATATTTCATCTCCTCGAGTGGGGATCGAACCCACAACCAGTCGATTTACAGTCACATTTTGTGCCTCTGCACCACGACTGACAGAGACAGAGAGTGTAGAATAAGATAACTTTTCATTGAATTCATTTCCTAAACTGCTGCGTAAAGCTAAAAAAAGTAAAGCCTATTACTGTATAGGGAAACGATAAATGAACTAGCCAACTTAAAAACAAATTTTAATATGAGCCAGTATTTTTTGAGATTAGCGCGATCCACCAAACAAACTCTGCAGCTTTATAATATTAATAGAGATTTCTTGTAGTAAAAATTGAATGGAACTTTACTTGTAGGTAGTAAAAAAGACATAGTAATTGCTTTCAAATCCACTTTCCATCAAGAATAATTAGATGGAAAATGTGAACAGATAACTTAACACTAGGTTCCTCTGCCCTATGATGAGGGAAAAAGCACGAAGCCTCACGATATTTTTCGTTCAATAATACAAAATCTCGATTACAAATTTCCTAAAGAATTTTAGTTCATGGGTAAAAACTTTACGTATTTTGTGATGATATAAGGTAAAATATCTTTATAATATTATTGTATTATGTTGAGGCCAGTTGTGGCGCGGGACACAAGCATACGACTATAAGCGCCACAAGTTGTAGGTTCGATTTCCACTCGAGGAAATGAAATATTTAATATTTAAACTTCTTCGCTCTCGTAACGAAGCAAAGTGCCACTCAACATGTAAAGTTTCTATAATTCGGCGGAAAGTTGAAAACGGGAACGGAGTGTTAATTCTAGGTTCCCAGGTTCCTTCTGCCTACCTTGTTATAAGCGGAAAATGTATAATACTTACTTTAACAAAAAAAAACACGATCACAATCAAAGAGGGCCCCAAAGTCAATTATGTTCGTTATGGCAGTGATTATTTGTAATAAATGAGTGGAATCAGTCTCTGTTAAATGTTTGACAGTTTGATGGAGGTCTAGTGGAACGTTGGATAGAAATAATTAGTTAGAGGCGAAAATGAACCCAAGGGAATAGATGTGTTAGAATAATAACAGTTTTATCAGCTTGACGCTGTATTTCGCACACAGCGGGGTAGGCAGAGGGAACTAGTGTTAAAACACATTGTTCTCCACTTTCTGCCGAATTCTGAAGGCACTGCGTGTTGAGTGGCGGAACTCAACGCTGCGCTTTGCCCCAGTTTTATTATACCAACAAATAAGAAAAACGACGCAGGGGCACAAACGTGGGACTAGTAGTAGACGCGACAGGTTATTGGATCGATTTGAACTCAAAGAAATGAAATACTCGTGCTATTTCATTTTTTCGCTCTGGTGTCGAGGCAAAGCGCTGCGTCGAGTTTCGCCATTTAACACGCAGTGCTTCTAAAATACGGCGGAAAGTGGGGAGCGAAAAATATTTAATAAAACTTCCTCGAGTGCAAATCGAACCCGCAACCTGTCGCGTCTACAATCGCACACTTGTGCCGCTGCGCCACGATTGTCCTCAGCTTAGTCATATAAAAAATGATAAATATCTAGCCAAAAAGCAAATTTATTATTGACTCACGAAATATAAAATAAGTATAAGTTTAGATATCTTATATCCAATCAAATAACATGACGTGGAAAGATCGTTTCTTCAAGTTAAAGTGACAAGTAAGTACTCGTATTCTCATTTTTTATATGACAAAACGTCCAAAGGGTAAATAAAATAAAAATGTGTGCTATATTGTGTCGTCACTTATATTTTTGTATTAGAGATTTTAAAACACTGTAATATTTCTTCGGGGCCAGTCGTGGCGCAGAGGCACAAAGTGTGACTGTAATACCGACTGGTTGTGAGTTCGATCCCCACTCGTGGAGATAAAATATTTACTTAAATGTATATTTCCATTCCTTCGCTCTGGTGTCGAGGTAAAGCGCGGCGTTGAGTTCTGCCACTCAACACGCAATGCCTCCAGAATTCGGCAGAAAGTGGGCAACGGTGTGTTTTCACACTAGGTTGCCTCTGCCTACCCTGCTGTTTGCAGGATACAGCGTGAAGCTGATTATTAATATTTCTTTATTTCCATTATCGTTATGAATTATTTATATATTTATTGTATTTTTAATAGTTTTACGGGAGACCTTAAATATCTGAGCGAGCAAAGGAAAACAAGAAAAAAAAAAGACTTGGGTCCGTCTGCAGTCTGTCTGTCCGTCTGTTATTAGGCTGTATCTCATAAACCGTGATAGTTAACTAGCTATAAAAATAGAATTAAATAAATATTTAAGGAGGCGGGGCATCCATATATAAAAAGAAACCCATACAGCAGAAATTTTGTTTGTAAGTTAAACGCAGAATTCTTTACATTACTCCGGTATCGTTCTAATGAAATTTTCATTATTCTTTTCTCATTTCAAGGTAAAAGTAAAGTCAATATTATATGAATTTTCCAGGGAGCGCTGCGATCCCTCCTTATTACATTACTATCTAATCAAATGGTGAACGCAATTAATTTAGTTGCAATTTAACCCGGCCGCAGACTAAAATCGAGTTGAAGCTTATATAAAACTTAATCTTGATAGGGTAGATTCTCTTTTCTTCGTTTTTTTCTGTCTACTACCTAACACCGAGCACACACGATATGTTTTGTATTAGTTTAGTCTGTGATACCTTGAAACTTTACCAGCCTGAGTGGAAAAGTTCAGGTACCTTGGATCCGTTGTGTACGAGTCTGAAGACATCTATCAGGATGTTCTTTAGCCGGGTAAGAGCTGCCTAGACCAGAGAGGTCTGCGATCGCAGAATACCGCCCAACCACAAGGGAATCATTCGACCGGTTTTTTATACGACAGTGAATGCTGGCCAGCACTATCTCGGCACTATAAGGAGCTTCACGTCACGGGAATGAAAATGCTGAGGTGGATGGTGGAAGAAGAGTTTGTGATACTTTAAAAGTATGCAAGATGGAAAGTAGGTGTGAATTTAGGTAATAGAGTAGCGCAGCTTTAAGTTACGCCACTCAATACGTAATGCCTCCTAAATTCGAAAAGTGGATAACGAAACTGCTTTAATAGGGGCAGAGTGTTTTATTACTGGGTTCCATCTGCTTACCCTATTATGTGCGGGATACAGCGTGAACCTATAAAAAAATACCATGCTACAAATAATTTACAAATTAGACAAAAAGTGGAGAACGGAGTATGTTAACACTGGGTTGTCTCTGTCTAAAATATAATATAATCATTAATTTTTCCAAACCTATGGTGCAAGAAGGTATAAAAAAAGTTAAATTTATTTATTCCATCAAACCCTTGTGATGAACATGTAATGTTAACACATCATCAATCAAAGTCCTTTGTAGGGATTGTGGAACACCATATTGTTTTAATGGAATAAATAAAAATAAATTAATCAGCTACACGTTGTATCCCGCACACAGTAGGGCAGGCAGAAGGAATTTAGTGTTAAAACACTCTGTTTTCCACTTTCCGCCAAATTCTGGAAGCATTGCGTGTTGAGTGGCGAAACTCAACGTCGCCCTTTGCCTCGACATCAGAACTAAGAAATGGAAATATAAATTTAAATAAATATTTCATTTCCTCGAGTGGGGATAGCACCCACGCAGTCACAACCTTGTGCCTCTGCGCGACGACGATCTCAATAAAAATAAATCAATATTACAAAAAAATACTTTTATTTGAATTCATATTTAATTAACATTTAGCAATTGCAAGCAGCTTCGCAAGAGTAATCAAATGAAAATTAATAAGAGTTAATATATTTTGCAGGTACAGAACCCTGTTTACCTCGAAACGATTAAAGTCATGTAATATAGTCTAAAGCCAACTAGAAAATCAAAGACAAATTCAAAAAATCTAATCTGACGTTAGAGCGTTCAAGTAAGCAAACCCTTCATCTTAATAAAGTTAATGTGGATATGTTTACTGTATTTTGAGAAAGAATTGAATAATATTGTATTAAGGAGTAAGAACAGCACTATATTTTTAGGGTTCCGTAGTTTTTCATACAAGAATTGAAAATTTTGTTGTTTGTTGTCCAACCTATGTTTGTATTAGCAATCCAAACGCGGCTTGGCCCGCTTTAGGTTATCATTATATTATAGCTAAATTATAAAAAATTTGAACACAAATTGTAGCCTGTGTTATCTTGATACATAAACTATATTACTGTAAAGTTTCATCTAAATCCGTTCCATAATTATTGTGTAATCTAGTTAAGATCAAGCATCCATCCTCACAATATTTCGCATTTAAATTATGAGTAGGATATACTTTTTTAACTTTATATTTTTTCCGATATACTAAAAAAGGTAAAAAGGGATACTGATTTTTATCCTCTAGAATCCCATTTACGAGTATATCTCCATAGTGGGGTTTCGAATATGTTACGTAGGACTTATGGACTGGCAGATGTACGCTGTCTAATGTCCAAATACCCACTAAAACCTTAGGCTGTCCTTTCTCGACAAGAGATTTTTCCGTGAACTACCGTGGGAAGTAGATAGGCACTTCAAGAATCAAGTGTGGTGGGTCACTTTTGACGGATTGCTTCGGCTAAGGTATAAGACAATTCATTTATCCAAGCTTACGACTCTAAAAAGTAAACAAAAAACTAGAAAAGAGCTGATAATCTTTAAACGTATTTCCTTGAATCATAAGAACACTCTAAATTAAGTTATCTTTCAAAGAAAAAACAATAAAATCAAAATCAATATCGGTTCACCCATTTTAGAGCTACGATGCTATAACCAGACATACTAACACATAATAGACACAAACACACACACGTCACAACTCACACATATTATGACGTGCTTCTATTTTCTAGAAGGGAGTTAATAATGAACAAAAGGAATTAATTTCGAATCGGTTTTCCTTTGCTTCGTTTTTCAACGTACAGTAGATTAGGCAGCAATTTGACGCCACGCATTATTTCAAATATAAAACGAAAGTATTTCCTGTTTTCGCCCGCAAATTACCCGGTAGTTTCTATACAAATATGTACCTAATCTTTTTGTTAGGGTGAGATTTACTAAAATACGGAAAAAATGTTGGTATATAATTCAAGTAGGAATTTGTTGCCTTTTAAAAATATTTCTTATTTCATGCTGTTTTCAGCATAGCAGGGACAGAAGGAAACAAATGGTATAAAGACATGCCATTCCGCACTTTCCGGAACTAAACGCTGCGCTTTGTCTTCTTACTTCTTAATTCTCTCTTCTCCGAGTGAGAATATAACCCACAATTTGTGGTTCAGAACTGCAGCCGACTTACATTAAATGGTAGCTGGGTTCGATTCTTCCGAAGGAATGCAATATTTTCGTTTGCTCGCCACTCAATACAAAATATCTTCAGAATTAGTAGGCAGAAATTGCGAAAACAGAATCTTAACATTAGGTTCCCTCACCTTACTATTCGGGAAAAACATGAAGATGTAAAAAAATCCTATTTTCAATCACAGCGGTGTAAACGAGTAGTTTAACGGCCGAACGAACATACAGGTCGGCTAATGCCTAGTGGTTTATGCGAAGGACTTTTGCCACATCAAAAGACTAAACAAATATAGCTTATATTTTATATGAATATGAAGTTATTTATTAATATTTTGTTTGTTGTGATATAGTTCCAAGGTCAGAAGTGGTGGTTCTATTTTTAATAGAGGACTGGTGTAATTTAAATGTAAACGTTTTAAGGGATCGGTAGTCACGTGACAAGAAATGGACTTCGGACGTCATATCTGTCTGTTTGTATATCACAGCCATTTAATTCCAGAACACATTAAGGCTACGTAACTCAAAACTTGAAGGATATTTTAGTCTGTCTAGGCTTAACTACGTAACTTTTACACATGAGCTTTACGTTATTTTTTTTAAGATAAATTTAGGAAAGTTTTATTATAGTCACATTGTGCCTATATGGGCAGAGGTAACCTGTTCTGTGACAAAACAAATACAGGTTCGATAGATTGAGAAATGTCTCACGTAAACGTTAGCGGCATAATTTCCAACTTCTCCATGACATCTTTAAAAACAGAAGTCCATCATAAATACTTCATGGCAACTACTAACTTATTTTTAGGAGGTAAAGTCTAGGATAAAATTTTCTAGGTTGTTTTATTTTTTATTTACACTGCAGGGTAGGCAGAGGGAACCTAGTGTGAAGACACTTATTCTGGACGCATTGCGCGCTGAGTGGCGGAACTCAACACTGCGCTTTGTCTCGACACCAGAGCGAAGAAATGAAAATATAAATGTAAATAAATATTTCACTACCTCGAGTGGGGATCGAACCCACAACCAGTCGATTTTACAGTCACACTTTGTGCTTCTGCGCCACGATCGGCTCAATTTTCTAGTTACATTACTGAAATAGTCTTTTCACTAGAACACTTTCTGACGCGATCAGTTTAAAAAAGCTATCAAAATAACACAATACAATAAAAATAAACTATATATAAATATAAAAATTATTAAAGCAAAACTTCAATCAAAACGACTGGCTGGATTTATATATTGGATTCACGAAAAATAGGATACGTTACCCATTCGTTCTACGGGCACATCCGATTAGTTACGGCTGGATGCGATATTGGAATAATACTATTGATCTCAGTGCATCGCTCGTCAGATGTTTGTGGTTTCGTACATTAATGTATATTATTACGTAGTATATATAATAATATGAGGCCAGTGGTGGTGCAGCTAGCGTCTGACTGTAGACGCGACAAGTTGTGGGTTCGATCGAGAAATATTTTATATTATTTTCAGGGCAGGAGCACAAGGATATGACTGTAATGTGATGGTTGTAGGTTCTATCCACACTCCCCACCCCATTTTTTAAAAATTATATTTTTATTTCTTAGTTCTAATAACGGGGCAAACGGCGAAGTTGAGTTCCGCCACTCAACACGCAATGTATCGAAAATTGGGTGATGCACCAAGTGTCTAGCATTAAGATACGTTAGTATGGTGAAGATAATGCAAAGATAGAAGATAGATAATCTACGAAACTCCACCTTCACCAGCAGCACTCACTAATAGTCCAGTAGACAGTTCTATTTATATCCAAAAAATGATATTTTTATACGTTTTTAATAAGACAGTAAATATTAAATAATATTATGTTAAATCGATGATTCCTTTCAATATAAATATTTAGCTTCTACACTTCTACAGATCTACAAAGTCTAATAATGCCTAGACTTCGAGAATAACCTTAACAAGAAAAGTAAGCACTGAGGAAATTCAATAAATTCTTTGTGCCACTTTAACGATATGATGGAAAAATTTTATACACGTCTCTTTATAAAATGAAATAAGTAGGTACTTGTTGCCAAGAATTCTAAATTGGGTTGCCTTATTATGTGTTTTTTTTTAATTATCACGCAGTATTCACGCAGTATCCCGCTTATAGTTGGGTTTTTGAGACATTGCGACTTGAGACATTTTACTGAGCACTTCAACTTTGTCGGTTCAGTAAAATGCGTGCGGTTATCAAATATTCAACTTGCATTTAAATCACATTTCTTATATAAATGGTTTAAAAATTACGCTTGTTCCCTCAACCATATATAAAAATACTTTAAGTCTGTGGGTAATTGTGGCGCAGGGAAACCAGTGTGGGGCTCTAAACGCGACAGGTTGTGAGTTCGATTCCCACTCTTTCATTTTCTTTGCTTTAATAAGGAGGTAAAGTTCGAGACACCCAGAAACTGGCGAAACACAACGCCGGCGGCTTGAACTAGATTTCTCTATTTCTTACAAAGAAAATAAAAATACAAACTTGGACTATTCAAGATTGGAACTCCTCACCCAAATAAAGTGTCCCCATTGTCAAAGGTGATTTCACCCCCAACAAAAGGACAACCAACCTTCCCCATGATGCTAGTAATAGATAAATGTACTTACGTATCGAATAAAAAACCGGATATTGCCTTTTTATTACTAAAGTGCTGCCTTTTTTGTGGACTCAAAAAGTTTTGTAAGTGTATTTTATATTAAGATATTATGTATATTGTAAAAAAAATATTAAAGAAAGAGAGTGGTGAACGTAGTGTCTTCGCACTAGGTTCCCTCTGCCTACCCTGCTATATGATGGACATAGCGTTAAGCTAGCTATCTAAGATTTGGTCTAAGAACCTAAATCACTGCAGCCTAAATAAAAGTACTTTGAATTGTACATTGTACCCATACAATATACATACATATATGAACTGAATCATTGAAGGACAACAGAGACGAACAACTAAACTTGTAATAAAAATTAAAAAAAAGAAACCAGTTTCACACTGTATCCTGCACACAGCAAGATAGGCAGAGGGAACCTAGTGTTAAGATAATCCGTTCCCCACTTTCTGCCGAATTCTGGAGGCATTGCGTTATTCAAAATTTATCCGAATATTTACATTTATTTTTTAATACATTTTTTATATAAGCACCACACTCATGTGATAATGTCACCGGCCCCACCAACCGAAGGCTTAAACGAAATGGATTCGACGTCGCTTCTTATATTGATTTTTACGTATTTGTTCTTGCCCTTACAAAAATAAAAAACCTTGACTGAAACTGTACAGAGTACAATATACATATTTTATTGGTACGATTAAAATATATTCTTGTTAAAAGTTACATATAAATAAATATTGTTGTTATAACTGTTTGTTCTTTTAATTTATAGTTACTTATCGATCGGTGAGAATTAATACTTGACATCTCAAGAGTAAATAGATACAAATTTCTTTTTCTCATGCTGTAAGTAAAATAAAATGAAACCCGTTGCCTTAATGTCAGGCGTCTTGCCTAACTAAATTATTACTATTTAATAGTAATAAATTATCTCATGGTCCTAGGTTCTTCAAATTAAAGTCAATATTATAAAATATTATTGTTTTTAATTTTTACCTTCACGTTGTATACGCATATATTAGGGTAGGCAGAGGGACCATGGAAACCTAGTGTTAGATGCTTTCATTCTCCACTTTCCGCTGAATTCACGTTGAATTGCGTGTAGAGTGGCGGGATTCACAGCCGCAATGTCCTAAATAGAAGGCAAAAACGCAGTTTAACGCTTTTCTTCGCGGCGTTGAGTTCCGCCAGTCAATACGCAATTTGGCGAACGGAGGGTCTTAATAATAAAAAAATGCAAAGATATTTGTCCAAATTTTGATATATTTTCTCACCAATACGGTATAAATCGTAATCTCAAACTCAGACAGCTTTCCAAGACAAATGGTAATGTCTTGTTTCGTCTGTTGCGGTCACATTAAATGTTTGGCTGTAAAAATATGTTTTTATTTTATGACAGAACTAGCGAAGTAAAAGTTATTACTACTCCTAAAATATGTTTATAAAATCGAAAGATTTATGTTTTTTGTTACTATGCTCATATATAATATTAAACATAAATGTATATCTATGCTAGAATCCACTACAGGCGCAGCGCCACAAGTGTGTATAAACGCAACAGGTTGTGGGTTCGATTTCCATCCGAAGTAATTAAATATTTAATATTTTTATGTCTTCGTATCGGTGTCAAGGTATAGCGCGGCATTAAACCGCCACGCAACACGCTTTATCCCAAGAATTCGGCGGAAAGTGGGAAACGGAGTGTCTCAACAAGCGCTTTTCCTGGGCACCAAAATGAAGAAAAGAAAATATTAAACATTTAATTTCCTCGAGTGAGAATCCAACTCACAACCTGTCGCGTTTACAGTTACACGCTTGTGCCCCCGCGCCACCACTGCCCTCAAAATAATTGCCTATTACTTTTTTAAATAACTTACAAAAATGTATTTTTAAATTGTCCATACAATCCAACCCACATTTCTCATTTAAACGTTTTCAACCCGCTTCTTTAATTATGTTTATTATAAAGAAAAGTCTTGCGCTCACTTTTCTATAAATTTACAGGAAAAAAAATCTTTTATGAAGTCGTAGATTTATAGAAAAGCAGGAAACTGCTAATTGGTTGATTCAATTTTATAAAATGTCTTATAAATATAAATAGCGATCTTGTAGCGCAGTAGTTGACCGACAGTGATGTAGTGGGTTCGAAAGTTAAACTCAAATGATTTCACTTAAAACTAGCGAACCACTCGCGGCTTCGCCCGCTTGTATTACATAATTATTAATGTACTAATATGCATGCTTTCGTTATTTTCTAATAACATCATTTTATTTTTTTGAAAATCGGTTCCGACTGCCTACCTGTTTGGGAGTCGAAACCACAACTGATTGTAAATGTGATCGTTGGTTAAGAAGTCTTCACGGGGTCGAATATAATTAAAAAATTAAGGCACCAAATTGTAATTATTTTTATTGAATACCATGTTGGTAAGATTTAGATCGGACTCGAGAGTGTCTTGACACTATGTTCTCTCGTGCCGGATAAAACATAAAATTACCACAATTTGAATTCTCAAATTAAAATAACCAAAACAAATGTAATCTTTTAATCTAATCCAAATAATCCCTTAAACATTAAAAATACGACGAAGCAATTTGTTAATAAACCGCTTCAAAAATAAAGTAGAATTCTATTTGAAAATTTAATAAACTGAGAGCCTCATCTCGTTTAAAAGTTCAACCGGGCCCTTTGTTCGGAGGAGAAATAATGTTTTTATTTAAACCTAAGAAATTTATTTTTAAAGTTAAAATTGAATACAAGAATAGTTTTTTTTTTGCTATTTTTTAGTGCTTAAGGAAATTTAAACAGGTGAAACAGGTTAACCTGTTTTTTTTTATTTTCTTTTAAACTATGTATACTATTTCTAGGTTAGAACTGAGTAAATCGTATACGTATATTCTTTTTGGTTCTTTTATTTTTTTAAACAATGAACTAAATGCATAAGTTAAAGTTTATAGGATTTTTTTAAACAAGAAGTAAAAGAACAGCGTAAATAGTAGACAAAACGAACTTAGTGTCAGAACACTACATCCTCTGCAGTCGCACGCATTAGGGACAAAAGAAAAAGAAAAGAATAACATAATAAAAGCATAATTAAAAGTTACACAATAAAAATATATATCTGACGCTATCAAAAAATAAATTCTAGTTTTAAGCACCAAATATTTTACTACCACACGAGTGATTCAATTTCACAAGTGAAAAAGTACTTAAAAATCGAGGCCAGTCGTGGCGCAGTGGCACAGGGTGTGACTGTAAAACCGACTCGTTGTGGGTTCGATCCCCGCTCGAGGAGAAGAAATATTTACTTAAATTTATATTTCCATTTCTTCGCTCTGGTATGAAGTATTTTCGTCGTTCTGGTAACAAGACAAAGCGCGGCGTTAAGTTCTGCCACTCAACACGCAATTCCTCTAAAATTCGGCAGAAATTGAGGAATGGAGTGTCTTAACACTAGGTTCCCTCTGCCTACCCTGCTGTGTGCGGGATATAGCGTGAAGCTGTTTAAGTACTTATTTTATTTAAATAGCACAATACATTTAATCCATCTGAACGCCGCAAGCCAGTTTGACTTCCGGTCTGAGCCTCTTCTAATCAGGTAAAAGAGAACTAATGTAATACGATAGTCGTGTTACTTGCTCAGCTCAGACTTCTATAGTATTAACCTATATTGTCTCAATTTTTATTTATTTCAAGAGAAAGTATATAATGGATCTAATATATCCATTTTTTTTTCAGTTTCACGCTATATTCCCTATATAGCATAGTGCACAAAGGGAACCTGGGAACCTAGTGTTAAGATAATCCGTTTCCTTCAGCACAATATCGTTCTTCATTTACCGCCGCATTCTCGTGTTGAGCGGCAGAACCCAATACTGCACTTTGCCTTGTTACCAGAACGACGAAAATACTTCATTTCTCCGAGTGGGAATCAAACTTACAACCGTCGCGTTCACACGGGGAGCACTTTGTCTTATTACCAGAGGAAGAAATAACTGAGAAGAAGAAACTGTTTTTTTTTTTTACTATTTTATTTCCTCGATTAACGATCGAACCCACAACCGCCACTATTACAGTCACACGCTTGAACCTGTGCGCCACGTCTGACCTCAAGAATAAAAACTTCTTATATAATAATCTTAATAGAAAGAACTATTTGTTAAATTGGCAAAAACTAGTAAATAGTAGTGTTTTATCACAATATTCTCCTCACCGATTCCACGGAAGATGCGATCAATCTATTATTCACTGTGCTCTATCAAGATGAAACGTGAATAAAATTTCAAGTTTGTAATATAACAGTGAGAACCTCATTTAACTTTGTATAATAGTTGTATCTTGATGCGAATATTAAACTTAGTACTGAGATAAATGTTAATTTTATTATTTCTTTCTTTTTACATTTTTCATTTTATGTTTACAGGTAAAAGAAAGATAAAAGAACTTATTTGTGATTATTGTTTTTAGTATAATCTATTAATTTTTTTTTTTAGGTCCACGTTGTATCCCGCGCATAGCAAGGTAGGCAGAGGGAACCTAATGTCAAGACATTACATTCCGATTAAGACACATTCGTTCCCTTTTTTTCGTAGAATTCTCTCTCTCTCTCTGCCTCTCACTCTTACTTGTTACCAGAGCGAGGAAATGAAAATATGACATTTCCTCGAGTGGGAATCAACTCACAACCTATGTCGCGCTTGTAATACTGTCTCACGACTGGCCTCTACAATTTATTATAATAAGTAGATATGTATTATTGTTTTTAACATAAGAATAAAGAGGCTGTCGTGCAGGACACAAGAGTGTGACTGTAACGCGACGGTTGTGGGTTCGATCTCCACTCGAGGAAATGAATTATTTATTATCATTTTCATTTCTTCGCTCTGATATCAAGGCAAAAACGGCGTTGAGTTCCGTTGAGCTTGAAAAATTCAGCGGATAGTACGGAATAGAGATTCTGAACACTAGGTTCCCTCTGCCTACTCTGCTATATGCGGGATACAGCGCGAAACTGATTTATTTTTATATATTAACGTAATCTACGAATGTTAAACTCAAGCTTTTAAATCTATTTTATCTTTGGTTAATTATCTAACTGCCCCAGGCTTTTTACTTTCATTTCTGATAAGATATGTATAGATAAAGAGAGAATCTCTACAAAGCTCTTCCCACAAAAGGTAAAAAAGGTATGGTAATGTCTTCAACTTGGTGATATACGAATTTACGTACTGATTGTTTCATTGTATGAAACATTAAGATGATTTTCAAAAGAATATGCTAGCATATGCTATCAAAGCAAGATATGAGTTATAAATAGATAATAAAACATTGTTATGAATTGAAAAAATAAAAATATAAAGTTTGTTATCAGTTATCAGTGATATAAGATAAAAATAATACAAAATTTACTTAATTTTCAAGCACTTTTGAAGTATGGAATGACCTTGGAGCTACTCCTGGTTTGGAAGGCAGTACTGTTGGGAAGAGTTTCAAAGAGAGAATTGAATGAATAATGATATGTTTTAAAGACCGTCGGTGCGCAGCGTCTGACTCTAAAACGACGGTCGTGGGTTCGGCCCCAACTCGGGCTGGTAAATTATTGTCATTTCCCTGCTCAAATTAGAAGACACCGCGCGGCGATGACTTTCACCACTCTTAATACATATAAATGCTTAAAAATAGGCCCGTAACTTCAGAATTAAATATAGCCTAGATCCTGTCCTAATAGCTATACAACCAAAAATATTTCATTCAAATCGGTGCAGTAGTTCAATAGACATGTGCGTACAAACAGACAGACACGAATTTCAAAAATCATAGATTCATATTCTATAACTTATTTATTGTGAAATACCTAAGTAACTAATTCTCCTAGAATGTTTGCTGTAAAAATCTAAGGTATCTATTTCCCCAAAAATAAGGAAAAAAATATATATATATCTATATTCTCTTTGTCTCTCCGAACAATAATATTTATATACCTACTACTAAAACATTATTAAGCGCGGCTTTAAGTTCTGTACTCAACACGCAATGCCTCAAGAATTCGGCAGAAATTGGGGAACGGAGTGTCTTAACACTAGGTTCCCTCTGCCTACCCTGCTACCCTGCTATCTGGTTTTTTTTTACTACCAAAATTTTCCAATGTATTGAAAGTGCAACCAATATAAATATAAATCTCTCATTAACGTTGAAAGTTAATTATTTTAAAATCGGCAAGCCGTCCACCGCAAGCGACGCTACTTAATCATTTATGGCGTGGTAGGATAAATCGTGGGCAAATTGGGCCGCCTTTCCTATTTTACACCCTTATAATGAAAAATTACCCAACGTTTTTAGAATTTATTAATGTTTAATTAGCACCCTTTCACGGTACGCCGTTCTCGGTGTATGCTTAAGTTACAAATTGTGAATTTTAAACGATATATTATGATTATGGTACTTATTGTAAAAATGTTGTGAATATTTTATTATTTACTAGCGACTCGTGGCTTCGCCCGCTTGAAATATATAACTATTAACTTGCTTACTTACATTACTTTTATTTTCTAATAGATAATAATATAATTTACAAAACAATACATACATGTTACCTATATGTAAAAAGTAAAGCTACAAACAATTCAATAAAACTTTGAACAATAGATTCTTTAAAATTATTTATAAACTGATTGAAATAAAACACTCAATGTGTACGAGTATTTGTATTTTGGCATACTTCCCTTAGCATGCCAAAATACAAAAGAGAAAACTGCAATTAAATCGGTTAAGCCGTTTCTGAGATTAACGTAAACAAGCGAACAGAAAAACAGACATACAAAGAAAAAAAAATGTTTTTGATTCAATTACGTTATTAAATGCCACTGGTAACATTTTTTCTCATATATCTTCAATGCACAGACACTTATCCGTGACGATTTTATTATAACTATAGATTAAAATGTCCTTTAAACGAGTATTAAAATGCTTATTATAGTTAGTTTAAGTAGTAATAAAGTGGATAGACAACTTTTGATTATAAATGCGACGATCGTTAGTTCGATTCTTATTCGGAAAGAATATTTGTTTTTTTATTCTCATTATCGTAACTAAACACCGCACGACTTCTTGGCGCCAATTGGGTGGCTTGTGGGAAACTAACTCGTAGTAATACATTAGGTTCCTTCAGCATATCTATATCTTCTCATATTTTAATTTCATTCATGAATTTGAAAGTTAAAAATAGTTTTTAGTATCCATACGTTTCATTTGACCTTTTTATAAACTAGCGCGCGTTCGTTAAAGAAAGTAGACTATTTTAGTGCGTTTGTTTAGACATAAGACAAGAACCGCGCGAAATTCTTAACGTTAATAGATTATTTTACGATGTGCACGCCGGATGCTTACTATACGACTGTTATTTTTTTCAGCTTCACGCTGTATCCCGCACACAGCAGGGTAAAGAGAGAAACTAGTGCTAGGACACTCCGTTCCATACTTTTAGCCGAATTCCGCGGACGTTGTGTGTTAAGTGGCGGAACTCAACGCCGCGCTTTGCCTCGACACCAGAGCGAAGAAATGATAATATAAATTTAAATAAATAATTCGTTAATAACTGGTGCGGTCCCCACTCGAAAGGATCGAACTAGTTGCGTTTACGGTCAGTCAGTTTAGTTTTTTTACTTTACAATTTTTTTTTGGCACTGCATTCTGTAAACACTAATCGTATCATAACTATTCAATCAATTTTCAATGAATAAATTTAAATAAAATATAAAGTACATATACATTTTAAATATACCCAAATAGGATTCCAATCTATGGCTTAATTAATACAAATAAAGTCAAAGACCCGAGTCAGGAAGCTGTTCACTTTTATTCATCTTCACACCGTTCCCGCATATAGCAGTCTAAGCAGAGAGAACTTAGTGTCAAGACACTCCGTTCTTCGCTCTCCGTCTCGAATGCAAAACAATAACAAATTAAAGTTCATACATTCAATGAAAATACATTCAGATTTCCATTTAATACTGCATTCGCTAGATTAATTTTCATTTCACGACTTCAAATATCGGAGTGTAAAGCTCAGATCAAATCAATCTCTGACATTGCCCTGAAAATGGTAATATTCGAAAGTGATTAACTATATTTGCATAAAAGTATCGTAAATCTATGTATACTAAAATATTTTTTGTATTGAGTTTGAAATTAGTTAAAGTCTAAATGGCCACGAGAGATATCAGGTTTTAATCCAGGCCAGTCGTGGTGCAGCGGCACGAAGTGTGACTGTAAAATCGACTGGTTGTGGATTCGATCCCATTTATATTTCCATTTCTTCGCTCTGGTGTCAAGGCTTAGCGCGGCGTTGAATTCTGCCATTTAACACGCAATGCCTCCAGAATTCGGCAGAAAGTGGGGAACGCAGTGTGTGCACTAGGTTCCCTCTGCCTATCCTGCTGTGTGCGGGATACAGCGTGAAGCTAATTTCTGATTTACAAAAGGCTAGTCGTGGTGTGGAGGTACAAGCGTGCGAATGTAAGCACGATCGGTTGTGGGTTCGATTTCTACCTTAGGAAAGGAAATATTTAATGTATTTATTTCCTCGTTCTACTAACGAGGCTAAGTTTGACGTTGAGTTGGCTACCCAAGATGCAATGATTTCAGAATTCGTCACTAAGTGGGCAACGGAAGTATATTAATGGGAACGCTATTTCTCAAAATCACGTTCCCAGGTTTACTCTGCCTACTCTGATATGTGTGGGACACAACGTTAATGTCGTAGTATATCTTTATAGTACTACTTAAAAAAAAAAGCTTTGGAACCGTTTTGCCATATATTAAACCACCAAATTCTCTACTAAGACATCCCAGAATTTCTATTAAAATAACAATAATTTAAACTTTTATACGGTACAATAATACATACAAATTTACATCTCAATTATAGAATAAATTTGTAATTTGTCACAGCAAAGGTCTACCTAACAAGGTGATCTAATGTAAAGCCTTAACTCCAAGTCAATTTATAGGCAAAGCTGTATACTCCGTTTCAAATGATGTTATCAGACCAGTATTACTGTAATGGACTACGTAAGAAGATTATCTCTCTCCCCATCTCATTATAAACGTAATTTTGAATTTAGTAAATGCCGAAGAGTAAGGGAGTTCAAATCCATTTCAGGAAAATGTGTGTTTGATTTTGACAAAAAAGATATTTTGTTAGTTTAGTTTTTTTTTCAGCTTCACGCTGTATCCCGCACGCAGCAGGGTAGGCAGAGGGAACCTTGTGTTAAGATATTCCGTTCCCCACTTTCTGCCGAATTCTGGAGGCATTGCGTGATGAGTGGCAGAATTCAACGCCGCGCTTGGCCTCGACACCTGGGCGAAGAAATGGAAATATAAACTTAAGTAAATATTTCATCTCCTCGAGTGGGGATCGAATCCACAACCAGTCGGTTTTACAGTCACACTTCGTGCCGCTGCGCCATGACTGGCCTCTTGTTAGTTTAGTTTGTTGTTAGTTTAGTTGAACCAAATATTTTGAGAATAAAGCGAAGGCCTTGGAATATAAAACCATCATGGGACAGTGGTAAATCATCTGACAGTAAGCACGATAGTTATAACTTTGATGTCCAATCAGGGAAGCGAATTATTTTGGTAAAATAAAACACGGATTTCAATTCTGCCACTAAATATTCATAAGTCTAGAATAGAGGACAAATGGGACGTGGTGAACAAAGTGTAAGTATTTTATCCGACACACAGCAGGGTAGGTAGAAGGAACCTATGGTTAACTAAACGACTTCCTCTTTTTCAAATTACAAAGTGGGGAGCGGAGTGTCTTAACACTAAGCTCCCTATGCTTACCTATAGCATTGCTATTTATACAATTCAATTCTATACAGTACTTACAAAAAAAAATAAGGTTGATTAATTGATTTGACTTATTAAATCTAACCAAAATGTAAATAGAACATAGCTGGCTCATCCGCGAGTGTACTTCTCAACAACCTTGACCGCTTAGCTTCGTTTATATGAAACATCAACAGCTCTCCAATATCGAAAAGTAAAGGATCGTTCTTCAGCTCCAATAAAACTGGACTAATTAGCGTGTGCTTTAAGCTATTTTTAATATTATTTATTTTAATTTATTTCTATACTAGCAATATTTACGGCTTCGCCCGCTCGATTAAATGGAAATAAGTAAGAATTAATATATGACACGTAATAGACTCGAACTGTAGAAGGTAGCTCTGACCGCAGGTACAGTAGAAAAATAAAGTAAAATATAGGCTTCCTTGATAAATGGATTGTTTAAAACAAAAAAAACTTTTTAAATAGCAACGTTGAGTTTCGCCACTCCACACGCGATGCTTTCAGAATTTGACGGAATGTGGGAAATGGAATGTGAGAATGCCTTAATGGAAACGAGTATTTTAACACTAGTTGCCTTCCCTCTACACCCCCCCCCCCCCCATTTCCTTCTGCCTACCCTGCTGTTAGCGGGATACAGCGTGAAGTTAATAAAAAAATTCATGTATTAGCTGTTAGTTACAGACATTAAGTAACTTAACCATACACATTTTTTATTTTGTCAAATTTTCTCATCGTGTCAAGAAAAAAAATAAAACAAAAGTATTATTAGCTAGTTGACGCAATAAAAAAAACCAGATAAGCACGAGTCGAGCTCGCCCACCGAAGCATCTCTACAAAAATTGGACGAGAAGGAGCTTTATCTTAAATTCAAGCTTAGCTTAGCCAGACCTCTTTCATCTGATAGTTTACTTGAACTAGCGGCTTTAATATCAAATTTTGCCCCTCTTTTAAGGTTATTATTTTTAGGGTTCAACCACAAATATACAGTTTTCAGATTTCCTGAACTAGTACAGGTAGTAGAAGTTAGCTGCCAAATTTCATAATTTAAGTTTAGTTTTGTGTCAAAATACGTGTTTTTGCGATATAAATGGCAATATCTTTTATTTAAGTATATGTCGAAATACTACTTTTTCAGGAAATTATGAGACCGTATATCTGAGTATGCGGTTTGAATTTCAACTCGATACTCTACCAAGTGTTTCTGAGATAAAGGCTCTTGACAGACAGACAGACAGACAAACAAACAGTGATCTTTAAGGGTTCCTTTTTTCCTTAAAAGGTACGGAACCGTAAAACAGGAAAAAGGTATTGTTAGTTAGTTCACTATTTGGGATAGTCAGAAAGAACGGATCCCTAAACGCGACAGCTTTTTCTAAAGTATGAACATTATGTAATATAACCTAAATAACAACAAATAGAAATTACTGCGTTAAATTAAACAAATCTTCGTTTAATATAGACCAAAAATATCGATATTATGTATAACTTGGATCTAATCTGTTAAGGACAGTCGTGGCGCAAGGGCACAAAGTGTTGACGACTGGTTGTGGGTTCGATCCCCACTCGAGGAGATGAAATATTTACTTAAATTTATATTTCCATTCCTTCGCTCTGGTGTCGAGGCTAAGAGCGGCGTTGAGTTCTACCACTCAACAAATGCCTCCAGAATACGGCAGAAAGTGGGGAACGGAGTGTCTTAACACTAGGTTCCCTCTGCCTACCCTGCAGTGTGCGATATACAGCGAATACTGATTAAGATTAATTTGGATTTTCTAGACATTTCTAATATAGTAAATCTAAACTAAGAACGATTCTTAATTATAAAGTCGCAAGTTTTCACACTCTTAAAAGAATCAAGAGCCATAGACGCATACTCTACACAAAAGAGTGGTCAAGGCTACAAACTAGATTACTAACGTCAACTTTCTGTCATTTTCATAGATTTTGTTTAACTTTTTTTTTATTTAGAGAAATTTGTAATAAATAAATTTTGCTTATATCTCATCTTCCTGTAACATACTTAATTTTTTATATATATTAATCTTATATTCTTATATATCTTATATTACAGTCTCATCTTATTATCTTATCTAATTATCTAGCCTATTAATTGTACTTTTTTTTCAGTTATACAGCAGGGTAGACAAAGGAAACCTAGTGTTAAGACACTCCGGTCCCTACTTTCCCTACATCTATGTTTATTGTAAAAACAGGAACGCTTAGGTACCTTTTAACATTTTTATTCTTAATCCTGCATAAAATAGGTTATTCAGACAGAACATAGTGTGAAGTCACTCCGTCTTACACTCTTCGAGTAAATTCGAGTTTGACATTAACTTGATGAGTTTTGTATTGTATGTTGATTGGCGGAACTCAACGCCACATTTAGGTACATAT
The DNA here is from genome assembly GCA_021202915.1 of Heliconius himera. Lineage (NCBI taxonomy): Eukaryota > Metazoa > Arthropoda > Insecta > Lepidoptera > Nymphalidae > Heliconius > Heliconius himera. The sequence continues at coordinate 205,154 of JAJHJA010000959.1, forward strand.
ATACAATAACAAATAACGTTATCACATGCATGACCTAAATTTTTAAAAATATACACCAAGCTTCGAAGTAAACAAGAGTGTGAGCACGTCTAACGTTTTTAATCCCTCTTGAGATATATTTTTTTTACTTTGTAGTAATGTTGTCTATTGTAAGGAAATGGGGCAAAAGGGATCAAAGTACGAACGCTGATTAAATATTGGATGTACGATATACAAAGTTTGCTTTTAATTACGATTTCTTTTGATTTCTTATCAAAACAAAAAAAGCTAAATTTGTGATAAATGGAGGTCGTCGTGGTGCACTGGAACAGCATATGACTGTCATCGCTGTGGATTCTATGTGTGGAGCCTGTGGATTCTATATCTACTTGAAGGAATGAATTATATTTAATTAATATTATTATTTCCGCTTTCATAGCAAGGCTGAGGCCAGTCATGGCGCAGGGCCACAAGGTGTGACTGTAAACGCGACTGGTTGTGGGTTCGATTCTCACCCAAGGAAATTAAATATTTATTTGCATTTATATTTTTCTTTGCTCTGGTTTAGTGGCAAAGCGCTGCGTTAAGTTCCACCACTCAACACGCAATACCTCCAGAATTCGGTGGAAAGTGGGGAAAGTCAGTCTTAACGCTAGATTCCCTCTGCTGTGTGTGGTGGTACCCTGATGCAGCGTGAAGCTGATTTATTTTATTTATTTTATTCCCCAATAAAAATGCCCATACATCCAGCCCATAAAGCGTACGAACAGTTTAATATTTATTTATTCTGAATAAACATTCAGAATAACTTTATACTTTGCGTAACAAATACTTTGCGTAAAACGCGGGGTCAAAGCTGCACACATTTCACGCCCGTTGACTTTGAATTGAAATTGAATGAAACAGTGCAGAATGGCGACACTCCTTGCAAATTTTAATTATATTATGTCTATAATGGTCAGAAGAATAAATAAAGAATAGGGGCTAGTCGTAGCACTTGGGCACATACATTCTAGCTCGAGGAAATAACTGAATTCGGCGGAAAGTGAGCAACGGAAGTGTATTAGTGGGGACAGAGAATGTCTCAACAATAGGTTCACAGGTTCCCTTGAAGGCACAGAGTGAAGCTAAAGAAAATAAGTCATATATTCATATTTTTTTAGTTTCGCGCTATTGGCTATAAACGTAGTATCGACATTCCTTGGAAATATTAAATATTTCATTTCCGCTATTGGGAATCGAACTCACAACCTCTCGCGTTTACAGTCACACATTGCGCCCCTGCGTTACAACTGGTTATACTAACTTTATTTGGTATTTTTTGACCTACGTAACACTACCAAATAGCCTACTTTGTGAAATAATACGTTTCAAGAAATATCAGGATATAATTCTGTAAATTATATATTATATAGAGTTCCAATGATGTATTAATTACTGTGCTATGTTATTTTTAACTTCACGCTGTATTCCACATATAACAGGGCAGGCAGTTGGAACCTGGGAACCTATTACTAGTACATTGATATTTTGGAAAATAAACTTAATCCAAAATATATTCCATATTCGAAAAAAGGCGCTGGGCGCATATCTAACTGAATTTTAGTTACGTTTCTTCTCTCAACAATAAATACCAGGTAACAAGACTATCCGAGCTTCCGCCACTAAACTCTCAATGTCTCAAAAATTGATCAGAAAGTAGAGAACGGATCTTAACACTGGGTTTCTTCTGTTTACCCAGCTACATAAGGAATAGAGCGTGAAGCTAAAAAAACTTTACGTATTCATAGTTATTAAGAAAACGTATAAAAAATTTGAACGTAGCCCAGGGACTACAGGAGGCGCGGATTCGAGTCCCGCTGGTCTTCTAAATAAGTATTTTTCTTTTGTAAGTGTGGAATAACACTTTAAAAATGTTTAAAATATTTACGTATAGTTAGGTATATACAATTCAACGAGAACCTTAACAAATTGCGTATATAATAAAAATTGTTCATTTATATATGATTCTTTTTTATTTGTAATTGAAATTGAGGTTAAAATTACACCGAAACCCACACTATTCAATCCAAGTAATGACATATAACATTAGATTCTCGAATCCTACATTCGAAAAGGGTCACGATCTCCAATAACGAGGGGACTGAAGACAGGTTGCTTTTTATTTGTAATGGAAAATATGAAAAAACCGGTCAAGTGTGAATCGGTCTCGCCCGGCAAAGGTTCCGTATTCATTTCATGAATGTAGGTCAACGGAAAAATAATTTATATAAGTTGAAGAAGTTACGTTTGCATTATGCGTCTGCACATATTTCGTATGAAATAAACTACAAATATAAAAAATTGAATTTTTTTTTCCTATAAAATATATTTAAATTTAAAATTTTCGGATTTTTTCTTCGTTTATATTGTAAGCTCTCATAGTAAAGCCAAATGGTGTAATTAATGAAAAGCTCAGTTTTTGTTCCAAGGAATAGTGGATACTCTTCCTCCTTTAGATTCATACTAACACGCGATCTTGAAATAAATAGTTTTAGACAGACGGATAGACATGCAGACACATCAACAAAAAAGTGATCCTGGGTTCCGTTTTTTCTTTTGGTATATGGGACCCTAAAAAAAATACGATTAGCCCATTTTATTGCGGACTTTTAAAGAAAATATTTCTTGCAGATAAATATAAAATAAGTACAGTTGTTTATTTTTATTTTGTAAGCAGTAAAATTTTGTCCTTGTCTTGTCATGTTAAGGAATGAAAAATATAAGATGTCTGTCCTGTTATCTTGGGATTTCTTTTGCAAAAGCTTTTGTGATGACAAACCTTGTATGCATACAGAACAATGTTTTATTATATCCGAATATTTTTTATAAAAATAAAATAAATCAGCTTCACTCTGTATCGCACAGCAGAGTAGGTAGAGGGAACCCAGTGTTAAAACACTCCGCTCCCCACTTTAATCCGAATTCTAGAAGCTGTGTGTGTTTGAGTGGCGGGAATCATCCCGCTATGCCTCCACACCAAAGCAAAGAAATGGAAATATAATTTATTTAATAGACAGACAGATTGCAGAGTCTTAGTAATAGGGTCCCGATTCACCCTTTAAGTACGGAGCCCTAAAAACGTTACAGTACAATCCATCATATATCACATTTCGAATGCGCCAAGTATCAAATCTATACATATAATAAAATTGTAGCTGATCGCTGTTTGTACATAAAAGATATATTGCAATATCTGTTATTGAGGGTATGTATCAATTTATTGGAACCCAAACATTGTTTTTTCATTTTTGTCTGTTTGTCTGTGCGTTTGTGCTCGCCTATTTCAGATATGGCTTGACCGATTTAAACGCAGTTTTTTATTGTTCAACAAAAAAATTGTTCAATAAAATCCTGGAATTTTATTGAAATAGCTAAAACTAGTTTCCATTGTGTGGATATTATCTTTAAAATAATAATGTTATTAGTACTACTAAAGTAATTCAGATTATTAAACAAATAGAGAATTAAAGGCAGAGGGAAGTCGTGGCGCAGGGGCACAGAGTGTTACTATAAAAGCAACAGGTCGTGGGTTCGATTCCCACTCGAGGAAATTAAACATTTAATATTTCCATATTCTTCGAGCTAGTGTTGAGGCACAGCGCTGTTGAGTTCCGCCACTCAACATTCAATGCCTCCTGAGTTCCGTGGAAAATGGGGAGAGGAGTGACTTAACACTTGGTTTCCTCTTCGTACCCTGCTGTGTGCGGGATATGGCGTGACACAAATAATTATGTAGTTTAAGCGAGTGAAGCCGCGAGCGGGTCGCTACTATGATAAATTATAATAAATCTGTAGAAAAGTCGTTTCTGTACATTGAAAATATTTAAAAAAAAAATAGTTATTAATTAATTACATAAAAATTACAAATAAATCTAAACTACTAAAACTAATATTATATATTTAAGGGCAGATTGCCAAAATGCAAACAAAAAAAGGATTTAAATCGGTTAAGCCGTTTCTGAGATTATCGTGAACAAATTCACAGACAAACAGACAAACTGACCAAGTTCTATTACAATGTTAATTGTAATATCTTCCATGTACAGACACCGATGAGTTAGGATTTTATTGTAAGTATCGATAAGTTGTGTTTTTATTTCAAAAATTCAATTGAAGATTCTTATGGGAGGTACGAAAATGCGACCTAAAGTTTTAATAAATTTCTCATTAAAAATCTTCATTGCGCTGCAAACATACATTATAGGTATATCAAAACACGAACATAATTCAGTGTGTTAATTAAATAATTTTGTGGTTTAAGCGGGCGAAGCCGCGAGCGGGTCGCTAGTATGTTAAATAAAAACCATGCAAAAAAAATTACATTTAGTCACGCCAACTTATTTCTTATGAGTTAATTTGCCATATTTTCTCAGTTGAAGTCTCGTGTTAACACAATATAGAGATCAGTGGCTTGAAAAATCACGAACCATTTTACAAGTAAATCGGTTTTGTACCAGTTACACACAAATGACTTCATGCATAGCTCTTATATTTTACTGAAACAATTTTTAAAAATATATGTATATATTTGTTTTTATATGAATTATATCACAGATTTAATTCTGTCTGTGGTTTTTTTGTTTTATATTGTACTTAGAAAAAAAGGTACATTGAGATGGAGAGTGATTTAAGCCTACAACCATAGTGGAGTCACTTTTTAGAGGTAAAAAGAGAAAGAAATCACAGATTTAAGTCAAGTGTTTTTTTGTCATATAACCTGCACAAAGGTGGTACCAATACTTCCTTTTTCATTAACTAGATTACCGAAATGAAAACATTGTTTTTTATAAAGCAGAGTAGGCGGAGAGGGGCTAGTGTTAAAACTCTCCTACACCACCCAATTATGAAGATGTCGTGTTGAGTAGCAAAACTCAATTTCGCACTTTATCCGGAGCGAGGAATTGAATTGATGAATTTGAATTTGAATATAAACTTTTGTCCAAGTGGGAAACTAACAAGAATATTGTGCTCCAGTAATTAACATGCCCTCGAAATTAATCGAAAAGTAAAGATTGAGTGTCTTAACATGAGTGACTTAGCACTTAGAAAAATAAGTGTCTCAACATTATTTAGAGTCAAAGCGCGGCGTTGAGTTCCGCCACTCTATACACAATGCCACGAATATTTGACGGAAACTGTGGAACGAAGCGTAACATTAGGTTCCCTCTGTCTATTCTACTATATGCGGATTACAGCGATAAGCTGAAAAAAAAAGGAAAAAAATCAATACATAATTTAACTTGTAAACGAGTTTTAGTTTCCCCATATTCTATTTATAAGGTAATTTCCATACATTTAGATCCCAAAACGCAATTCTCATAAGATTATATCCAACCCAGGCGTAAGAAATTTACAAGAACACGATTGCTACGAGCTCGGCACGTACTTTTCGAACGTGATACATAAAATAAATGGCTTTTCTGTTTCTAAAAAAAAAAGTTCTACAATTTCTTCATTAGTATTGGAAATTTCTCGTAATATCGATTCATATGAATTTATAGTTCATATAAATACAGATAGGTACATACAAAATTGAGGCCATTGCTGTGCAGTGAGTTGACGGTTCCCTCCACCCTCGAGGGAACGATATTGTTCATAAATATATGAATTTTTAGATATAGTAAGATGGAACTGTGCTTGGAGTTTTATTTAAAATAGGCGGAGAGCAACGAACAGACTGTCTTAAGTACATAGGAAATTATATTTATATAAAAAAAATAGGTATAATCAAAGATTAAAAAAAAATCAGCTTTACTTACGTCCTAGATAAGAATCCAGTGTTAAAACTCTTCTAGTTTTTGTTTTGTTGTTTTTTCTCCTACCATGATGCGGGATAAAGCGTGAAACTAAAAAAATCATGTATAAGAAATCCTTCTTTCAATATTGTTATAATATTCAAATCTAACGCAATTTGCCTCTGCATTCGCTGTTTTATTTAGGCATTTTGGCTAAAGCTTCGTACAATAGCAGTATTATAAATAAAAACAAAAACCATACTTAGAGAGGGAAACGTGTATGACACGGTATACGAAAAATATGTAAATAAATAATGTTCTTGAGAACTGGAATCCTTATAGTATATAAAGTCGGGCTCGCCCACTGAGGGTTCCGTGCAAAAAATGGAGGTCTCTAGCTTTTCCTGAAATTCAAGCTTACCTTAGCAAGAGCCCTTTCATTTGATACCACACTTGAACTAGCGGCTTTAATACCACATTTTGCTCCCATTTGAAGGCTATTATTTTTTAGGATTTTACCACAAATGTATAGTTTTCAGATTTTTATACTGAACCATTACTACCTGTAGCTGCTAAATTTGATAATTCTAGGTCAACCGGAAGTACCCTATCAATTGTGATTCTCTTTATAGTGTCGAAATACGCGTTTTTTGCGATATAAACGGCCATATCTATTTTTAAGTTAATGCAAAAATACCAAATTTTCAAGAAATCATAGTACCGTAGATCTGAGTATATGATATAGATTTCAACTCGATAACTGCAAACGTTCTCAGACAAAAGCTATTGACAGACAGACAGAGAGGCAGACAGATGGACGGACAACAAAGTGACCTTATAAGGGTTCCTTTTTTCTTACACCCTAAAAATCACGATGGTGGTGTGATACTTTCTTCCCAGTGTATTTTGCTTTGTTTTTTTAACGATTCTAAAAAAGGAGGTTATTAGTTATGCCTATAGGTTTTTAAGGTATTGTATGTGATTTTGTTGGAATTAGATTAAATTTTTAAGTGTTGTATGTTTTTAAATTTCTCGGAAACTAAGTCATACCTTTTCGATTTAAATTAGAATATGAATGATTTCAATTTAGAGACGGTGCAAGTTTCAAAATTTGTTCAGTAGTTTTTGAGATACCCACACTTTTCTGGAGGGAACATGTACAATATACATAAGTTAACCTAGGCAATTGACAGGTTAGTTAGATTTCATTTGATTACTGAAACTTGTGTGTATCTTTATATTCCTTTTGCTTGTTAATTTGGTGAGACAATCTAGCAAAGATCGAAAATCTTAAGCTAGTTCCTGTTACACAGCGTGTTCTCTTACACATTTTTATACATATTCCGCACACAGCAGGGAAGACAGAGGGAACCTAGTGTTAAGACACTCCGTTCTCCACTTTCTATCGAATTCTGGAGGAATTGCGTGTTGAGTGGCAGAACTCAACGCCGCGCTTTGTCTTGACACCAGGGCGAAGAAATGGAAATATAAATTTAAGTAAATATTTCACCTCCTCGAGTGGGGATCGAACCCACAATCAGTCTTTTTTACGGTCACACTTTGTGCCCCAGCGCCACGACTGGCCTGGACTTCAAAATAAAATTACTATAATCATGACTTTCTTAAAGGAATCTCTTTAAAACATAAATTAATCTGTTTATTATTTGTAGTATATTATGCTTTTTACCTATACAATTTATTATAAACAGTTTTTCTTTGATAAAAAATAATTATAGCATGTTTATAAGCTAGCTCTCACACGCTCGGTTAATTTCATTGATTATACTATCAAAGGAATCAGTAATGGTATTTTTTTAAAAGGCTTATTGAAGCACTTATAAATATTAATTCTGTATAAAAATATTGGTTTTATTGTATCAATGTTAAGAATATAGCAATCACATATTGTAATTAACTTTTAAAAGCAAATGTGTATGTAAGAAATATATATAAGTCGATATATATGTGATTTTTTAGCTTCACGCTGTATCCCGCACATAGTAGGGTAGGTAGAGGGAACCTGGGAGCCTAGTCTTAGGAAGCTTCATTCTCATTAAAACACTTCCGTTCTCCACTTTTCGCCGAATTATGGAGGTGTTGCGTATTGAGTGGCGTTACTCAACACCACGTGAAGCAAAATTATAGGTTAAAATCTTTTTTTAACATTTTTAAAGTGTTATTCCTTATCACCGCAGAGAGACTAGCGTGTGACTGTAAGCGCGACAGGTTTTTGGTTGAATTCCCACCCGGGGAAATGCAATATACAATATTTTATTTTTTCTGGCCTTTGCCAAAATTGCAGCGTTCAGTTTCGCGACTCAACACGAACAACGTCCAAATTGATATTTTTTTTTTAAATGTATTATATAAAAAATGGTATATAAAAGACATGGATCCTAGCACTCCTTCAGTATTAGTAGAATAATTTTAAATATTATTATATTATTTTTTTTAAGCATGCAAATATAAACTATATACATATCTTTCCATTCTCCGTCTAATTACGAGAGATTACGTGGATAGTAGCGTAACTCAAAAAACCAACCAAAGATCCAATAAAGAAATGAAGTTATATGGATTAAATTAAGTAATAATACTTAAACATTAAACACGTACGAAGTTTAATAACTTAGAGAATATATTTCTCAACAATATGCCTTTTATAGGGCCCAAGGCCTTGTTCTTGGGAGTTATATCGTTAACTTAAGTTAAAGTTAGAAACTATAATTTGTGAAGTCACGTCTGAGGAACACTCTGGAGTGTATTATAGGTGAGTGAGTGTGCTTGTTATATTGATAATTGCTTTAAATTAATTTGTTTTGCTTTAAATTAAGTTTTTTTCCAGTTTCACGCTGTATCACGCATTTAGCAGGGTAGAACGAGGAAGCACAACGTTAAGATACTTTGCTTCCCACCTTCCCTCAAATTCTGGAGGCGTTGCGTGTTGAGTGGCGGAACACAACGCGGTTATGCCTCGTCACAATAGCCATGAAATGAAAATATTAAATATTTAATTTCCTCGAATGGATATCGAACTCACAACCTGTACGGCCGGCCGCAGTCGGTAAATTAAGTTATTTTACTTTAAACTAAGTGTTAATCACACACTTAGGGAAGAAAAATATTTTTAAATATTCTTCTGTATTATTTAAGTCTCAATATTTAATTTGTAAAACAAAGATTCCTTCTAGTCTTGTTTGATTATATAGACCAAACCTTTACCACGTTTCCCTCATAGCAGGGTAGATGAACGAACCTAGTGTAATGTCATTGTCCATCTGAATTTGAGACATTGTACACTCCAATTTGAGACATTGAATATCGAATGGCGCCGATATTGGAATCAACGCCGCGTTTCTTTTTACCAAAGCCGGCAGATAAAACAAATTAAAATATATTCACTCCCCTATGTGGGATTTGAACCCACCAACGTTGCGTTTATAGCCAGCTCATGTGGTACTGCGCTAAAATACCAACAAATTCCCATATAACTTTAAGAAAACCTAAAATATTATAAAATATCAAACCCAAAGGTGTCAGCTATCAACTTAAGATTAATGACAGTCTTTACAGGCAATTAGAAACCTGTATAACTTTAATAGTGGCTCTAACCTCAAGATCGTGTCGAGGTGTTATAATAAATGAATCTTGGAACAGATGACTATACATTTATATAGCAATTAGTGGTTGGTGTCTGGATTACCAATATGATAATTTGAAAACTTATAATAAGGTCTTTATTAATAATTAAGTTCTTGGTGAAATTCAACAGCATCAGCAAACGCGACACTGATGGGAATCATCAATGGCCGTACAGCCCTCTCTCTCCTCTTCTATCTCTCTCTATTAAGTGTTGCTTTTTTTCCAGTTTTTGTAGCCTATCCTTGAGGTCTTTGGTAACTCCATCAAGCCATCTAAGCTTAGAGTTTTTCGATACTGTGTTTATAATTTTTGTTCGACTCAACAAAATTTGAGGGATTTTGTTACTGTAGTCTACTTATTTTGATGATTTGTATGATATTAGAGTATTACGTGGGATGTAAGAGTAATACAATGATATTGAAATAAAAAAAAAATCAAATAAATTGAGGGCTGTCGTGGCGCAGGGGCACAAACTGTGACTCTAAACGCGACTGGTTGTGAGCTCGATCCCCATTTGAGGAAATGAAATATTCATTTCAATTTATATTTCCATTTCTTCACTCTGGTGGATAGGCAAAGCGCGGCGTAGATTTCCGCCACTTAACACGCAATGCCTCCAAAATTCAGCGGTAAGTGGGGAACGGAGTATCTTAGCACTAGGTTCCCTCTGCCTACTCTGCTGTGTCGGGATACAGCCTGCTGTGGCAAAACACTTCTCTTCCACATTTTCCGCTAAACTCTCGAGACATTGAATGTTGAGTGAGGAAAGAAAATACTAAATATTTTAATCCCTCAAATGGAAATCGAACCCACAACCGTGACCTATACCTACAGTAGCACGCTTATGCCACTGCGCCGAGACAGCTGCAACCTACGTACATAGAAAAAAGTGAAATATTTAAAAGTCATACAATATACATTACCTATAGCTTATGTCGTTCCTACGCTAATTGCACGTGTCGCAGGTAGTAGATCATAAATTCTGAATCTGAATGAGGCACTAATCCGCCATAAATCCAATCAGTGCGTAATTACAATTTAGGCCAAAACGCGTGACCGAAATGTGAACGAGGGTCTCATGTGTAAATTATGTTTATAATACTTTGTATATTTTTTATAGCTTCACGGTCTATCCTGCATATATGCAAATAGTTACTGGGGGGAGGCAAAGGGAACCTAATGCTAAGATACTCTGAAACTCACCATCTAATTTGGGAGACATTGTATGTTGAGTGGAGAAACACTACGTCGTGCTTTTAATCTTGTTATCAGAGGAAGGAAATAAAAATATTGCATTCTTTTCAGTGGTAATCGAATCCACAACCGTCGCGTTTACAGCCGCACTCGTTGAGACACGACAGTATATATATAAATATTAGTAATGTTTAATTATCCTTGGAATTATCTCTGTATTTTTCATAATTTTCTTATATAATTGCTTAGAGCATTGCAAACACAACTATAATGAAAATCTCAAAAATTAGGCGGAATTTGGGGAACGGATTCTCTTAAAACTAGGTTCCCTTGCTTGCTATGTGCAGGATATAGCAGTGCCAATTAATAATTAAATAAACGAGTATAATTATATCGTTATAACTTTTTGAGATATAATTAATGTTTACAAAAAGATCAAAGATTAATTGACTTTTTAATGATCGTAAATTTCATGTTCTTTATCAAAATGTTTTTATAGGTTCATTAAAGTTTAATTACTTAATTATTATTAGAGGCAAATTAAAAAAAAAATAGGTCAATTGCAAGTCAGACTTGTCTATAGAGGGTTCCATATAAATTTTAACATTGTAGATCAAGGGAAGTACATACAGCTTATAATAGTTGATGTTTTCTATAAAATAAGAGAAATGATTATGTTAAAACATAAAATACCTTGAAGCCAGTCGTGGCGCAGGGTCACAAAGTGTGACTGTAAAATCGACTAGTTGTGGGTTCGGTTCCACTCGAGGAAATGAAATATTTCTTTACATTTATACTTTCATTTCTTCGCTCTGGTGTCGAGGCAAAGCGCGGCGTTGAGTTCCGCCACTCAACACGCAATGCCTCCAGGACTCCGCGGAAAGTGGGAAACGGAGTGCCTTAACACTAGGTTCTCTCTGCCTACTATGCTGTGTGCGGCATACAGCGTGAAGCTAATTTATAAAATAATCTATTAGTTTAAATTTTTCAGATTTTCCCTTTGGTAATCTTGTAAATTCTCACTCTGTGCCAATTTCATAATTTTAGGTCCACGGGAAGTGCCCTATAGGTTTTGATGACACGTCGAATTTCCTAGAAAATATAGTAAAAACTATGCATAAATATAGGTATCGGTTGATTGCATTGAAAAAGCTCGAGTTTTTCTTTGCTCCAAGGTACCGTAGACCGCAATATTTGATATTAATTTCCGTTTGATACCTCTACGCGATATTGAAATAAATGTGAAAGAAGAACAAAGTGATCCTATAAAAGTTCAACTTTTTTACTTTTTAGGTCAACTCTAAAAAGCTGCCTTCGAGCTGGTGGTAGCTGTTTTTGTTACATACAACGAAAGCTTAAAGATCAAAGGTTTACAAAAATCTTTGTATGAAAAATATTTTGAATTTTAATTAAATTTAATTTAAATTAGCCAAGCAATATCCATTTTCGTTTTCTTCCTTATTCTTATTTATTATGTAAAGATACTATAAAAATACAGATAAAAGATAAGAGATTTTATCTTTTAATTGGCACTTTATTCTGCGGGTGCACTCTCCGTTGTTTGTGTATCGCGGATATCGCTATCAGAAACTAAGGGTCGGTCGTCTCGATAACGCCTTCATGAATACAATAGATATTCAAGTATTTATTAAAATATGAAAAAAATCTTGATATTATTAATAAATAATTTCTATTTTCAATTTATTTGCTTGTGAAGTTAGATCTGGTATTTGTATGTTAATTTTACTACAACAATTGGGTTATCTCATTGAAAGAATATAAAATATATTCAAATCACGATTTTCTGTGTGTATAATTTGAATACTGCAACAGTAAATGCGATAGTTGTGGGTTCGATTCTCAGTCAGGGGAATGATGATGTAATTATTTCGATTTCCCGACGAAGCGCAGCGTAAAAAAGCCACTCGACACGTGGCTCCAGAATTCGGCTGAAAGTGGGGAGCGTAGTGTCTAAACACTAGACTGCCTACTCTGATAAATGGTGAAGCTGAAAAAAATAAATGAAGTTAAATAAATTTTAGCTTATCCTTTTCGGACGAATTTCAAACAAGAAAATTAAGGATACCAAGCTATTTAAGAATTAATGGCAGTATCTCTTTCATTAATTAAGAAAATGAGATTTTCTTTCTAAATAAAATTGCTCTTTTGTATCATGTACATGTTTTGCCTAAATTATAACGTTGAATTAAGTTTTTAAAGAACTTTTGTCTGTCTTTTTCGTACTTTATAGTAGGCAAAGGAACCTGGGGACTTAGAATTAAGACACCCTGTTTTTCGTTAAGACATTTCCGTTTCCCATTTTCCGCTAAACTCTTGAAACTTTGCGGGTTGAGTGGCGGAACTCAACGCCGCGGTTTCTTTTTAACTTTATACTTTTAAAGCAGTTAACGAATGTAATCTACTATCATTTGTATGTCGCCTAACTGTTATCGCCATGGTTATGGATTTGACCTCTCTGGGGAATGATTATATAATATTTAAATGATTATAATTTCTTAATACTGATAAGAATAACGTGGCGTTGAGTTCCGCTTCTCAGCGCGGTATGCCTCAAGAATTCGGCGAAAAGTGAGGAACGAAAGTGGTTTAATTACTCTTGACTAGATTTCCTCTGCTTCCTCTGTGCGGGATACAGTATATCCATGGAACAGAGTATCCAGACACTAGGTCACTCTTTGACACTCTTTGTTTATTTTACCGGATAAAATGTAAATATGCAGACTAAATAAGCTTAAATTATAATGAAAATGTAGTTAACATATACCTTCCATTTTTCTGACCACAAATTTTGGGTTGAGTAGGTGGAATGATATAAATTTATAGTAAACCTTTTAGTATTACATTATACTTCCATTAAAGGTTGGTGAATAAAATATAATAATCAGCCAATATTACGTCAGGGTACCATATAGGTTATATGGATATACCAGCTTCTCCCCGTAACCTCTAATACTGGGAGGCAGGACAGGGAGACGGACAGACTAACAACAAAAACAATTTTTTTCAAGTACGGAAACTCTATAAACACTGTTATCACGTTACCAATTTAAACTGATAAGAAATATACTATATTATTATATTAAAGTTTAGGAACTCACGATCTACGTCTAAATACGTAAAACAGTTTTACATTGATCAAATCAAATTAAACCCAGATTACCTAAAATATCATACAGAGGAAGACGCCTGCACTAATAAACACCGTTTTAGAGCGTTTTCGGTTAGCATAATAATATTATAGAGGCGATTAATAATGGGACAGTATTTGACTGCTACGGTTATGGGTTCGATTCCCATTAGGGAATTGTTTTTTTTTTCAGCTCACCATATATATCACATGTAGCAAGGTAGTTAGCGTGAACCTTGCATTAAGACACCTCGCCCCCCTCTTTCCGCAGAATAATGAAGGCATTGAGTTGCGAATAATGGAACGACGGAACTCAACTGCGCTTTGCTTCGACACCAGAGCAAAGAAATAAAAATATTAAATATAACGAAGGCAGTGTATAGACAGTCCTGACTTCTTAGGTCTTCCTCCATAGTCGGAACGTGGTGAAGTCAAGTGACGTCTCAGTTGATCCGGAATGCTCTTTACAGCGTCACCGGACGAGGAGAACGCGGAGAAAACCCTGAAGAAAAAATTTGAGCTTTGAAGGATGCTCGTGAAGATAAGACTGGCCTCGTCACGTCTTACGAAGGCGGAGAATTTATCGTGAGACTGAAGAACGAATCCTGCCTACGTACTGGACATTTGCGGCTGTGATTGGATCGTCGGAATCGATCGCAGGAAGTTGCGAGGGGCGTCGAAGAAGCGGGTGAGATTAGGAGCGTACTTTACTGCTCTGACAATGAGTAGGTTGGTTGGCATTGAAAACTGAGAATGCTGTCGTTCTCTGAATACACCTAAGTCAATCAACTTGACGTTCCGTATTCATACTCTGCATCAATATTCAATTTTTCCGATTGGGAACCCACAACTTGTCAAGTTTACAGTCACACTCTTGAGCCCCTAAAGTCATAGGGAACGTCGCCAAGTGGATAAAACTGCGCGAGCGGGTCGCTAGTATAATATGAAAAAAGCCTATATTCTAAAATAATTCTTCATATAAATATCAATATGTAGAAATTATATCAAAATGTTTATGCAAATTCCGAACCCAATCCAACAGTCAACGGACATCTTATCTCATCATTTCACATATTAAACAACTTGGAAAATTGCCAGCCAACTTCACCGTGGATAAAACAGAATTGTTTTCGTTCCATTACACATTTCCTTAGATAAAATATATTAGTCGACCAGCAATGAATGGTAGATGATACTCCGCAAGCGAAACGGTCGTTTCAACTTTCGATATTGTTATGAGATTGAGTACGCTTAGTTTTATTATTCTAATTTGTGTGAATAGTAATGTATGAAGTTTTAATCTGATTTAGTTTAGATATGATGTTTTTTTTATTTTATAAGATTTCTTATTATTTTTATTTTATCTTTATACTGTATTCCTTATATTGTAGGGTAGTCAGAGGGAATCTGGGAACCTATTTTTAAGACACTCTGTTCCGTTTCCCATTTTAGAATTTTTTTGTTGGCGGAACTTAACGGCTCTCTTTGCCTTGTTACTATATTTCATTTCCTCAAGTGAAAATCGAATCCACAAGCTATCGCGTTTACAGGCGCGCGCTTGTGCCCCTGCACCACGATTAGCCTCACATAAATAAATACCTACATATATAAGTATACTTTAGTAAAATTCTGCCACATAGCATGTAGTGTCGCAAAATTGAAGGAAAATATTGTAGAAGACGTTTCTTTGTGTAGGACTTCAACTATTGTCTACTTCCTGTATGTACCTCACACATATATTCCGTAGATATGATGTTTTCTTGCTTTACATACTTTACTGCATTTAGTAGAATAGGCAGAAAGAACATTGAAGAACGATGAAGACACTCCGTTCTCCGCTGTCAACAAAATACTTTATCAGTTTGAGTAGAAATCGAACTCCTAACCACCACGTTTATGTAACTTATAACCACCAGGACAAGAACCACAAAAATGACCTTTCAAATAACAAAATTTATTAAACTCTACAAAATGTAAAAAGTGAAAACTGAAAAAGAGACTGAACGCTGTAATTTTAAATAACGACCTTGAAACAGAGCCGACTGTTAAACATCCTCGCAAATTGCTTTGTCGTTTCATTTCTGAAATGGTGTTTTTTTTTTGCGCAGATATTAAAAAGAAGGGTCTCGTTGCAATATTTCAAAGTGAGTGTAGCTTGTTTAGTATATTTATGTGAAACCGTATGTATAACTTGGATTTTTTATTCATTTTAGGGTTCCTTTTTTTATTTTGACTAACGCTAGACGGAGGAAGTTATTTATTGTTTTGGGGTCACCAAGTTTTTCATCTGTCTGTTTGTCTGTCTGTCTGTGCGTGGAAGTATCTCTAATTGCAAGAATGGTGGTACATCGAAACAATTAACTAACACTAATTATAAAATAAAATAAATAAATCAGCTTCACGCTGTATCCCGTACACTGCAGGGTAGGCAGAGGGAACCTAGTGTTAAGACACTCCATTCCCCACTTTCTGCCGAATTCTGGAGGAGCGCGGTGTTGAGTGGCAGAACTCAACGCCGCGCTTGTCCTCGATACCAAAGCGAAGAAATGGAAACATAAATTTAAGTAAATATTTCATCTCCTCGAGTGGGGATCGAACCCACAACCAGTCGGTTTTACAGTCACACCTTGTGCTCCTGCGCTACGACTGGCCTCAACATTAATTATCCAACACAATATTAAATTCTCTACCAGTACTTCCTGAGATTAGCGCCCTCAACCATGCAAACACTTGAGCTTTAAATTAATAATATAGGTTTATCCTATATAAGCTAGTAATATACGAAGGTATTACAAATTCATGGTATAAATTCTGTATTAACCGTTCAAGAAGTTTATTTTTAAATCTATTTTAAGCGCTAGAACTACTTCCCCGAACGTAAGTTACTTTCATTGATGTAAGTATAGTAATGTTTATATAAGAATTTTAGAAAACTTTTTTCATATATTTTTTTCAGCTTCACGCTTTACACGGAAAAGTCGGCAGAGGGAGGAAGGTGTTAAGACATTTCATTCCTCATATTTCGCTGAATGCTGGAAGCATTGCGTGTTGAGTGGCGGATATCAACGCCGCGCTTTGCCTCGACACCAGAGCGAAAAAAAAATTAATTTCCTCAAGCGGGAATCGAACTTGCTTGTTCTGAAATTCTTATGCGTTTGTTACAACTTATTTATGTTGTTAGCATCTCTGTAGGAAGATTTCTACAAATTTCCGCAGAATACATTTCTTAAGTGTGAAATAACACTTTAAAAATGTTAAAAAATATTTTAAAATAGTATTCTCTCTTGCCAAACGATAATTGTTAGTAATTATCTTTGGGTAGCGGAAATTTGTAAAATATTTCCTACAGAGATGCTATCAACATAAATAAGTTGTAACAAGCGTATAAGAATTTCGACGTAGCTCGATGAGAACGTATGGCATAGTGGTTAGGGCGCTTGGACGATGTTCAAAGAGCCGCAGGTTCAAATCCCGTTACGTTCAAATTTTATACGTTTTGCTATTAAGTAATAATTTAAAATTTTAAACAATGTAAAATAAATCGTGCAGGTACTATTAACTATAAAATTTTGTTTCCATAATGTTAAAAAAACATATTGACTATGTACATTAAGTTACTGAAAGTAAAGTAAGTTCAGTATAGTAAGTTACTTCCACTAATGTAAGTACGTGCAGTGTTATATGATATTTTAAGTGAACATAGCGCTGTGTTTACAACCGCGCCTCGTATCGATCATTTGAATATATTGACTGAGGGAATGTATTTTTTAACACGTTTTTTATTAGGTCGTCTCATTGCTATGTACTTTAGTTGATAGAGGCCGATCGTGGCGCAGTGGCACCAGCGTGTGACTGTAAAAGCGATAGGTTGTGAGTTTGATTCTCACTTGAGGAAGTGAAATATTTAATATTTTACTTTTTTGCTCTGGTTTCGAGGCAAATCGCGGCGTTGACATCAGCCACTTAACTCGCAATGCCTTCAGAATTCGGCGGAAAGTGTAAAGCGCAATACTCTAATACTAGAGCTCCCTCTGCCTACCTTGCTATATGCGGGATACAGCGTGAAGCTGAAAAAAAAATATAAATCTAAGAAATTAAATTTAACTCATTTTTAATAAGTGAGTCAGGTTCATATCAGTTATAGGTCCAAGGACACCTTTTACCATTTGTATTATAACATTTGGTGATGAAAAGCGTGTTTTCCCCCTTTTATAAACTCTATATTCTTAATTCATACATACATATAAGCTATTTTAAAGTGAGCGTAGAAATTCAGATCCATTTATTTGCTTAATGACTTACTAAATTAAAAAAATATCTATTTATTAAAATATTTCTGTGAAATGATGATCTGCATATTTTTAATAATTTATCATTTCAAAGCTGTTTTCTATCTTTCTGATTCTATTCTTAACTGAAATAAGAATATTTATTCAGCTTAATCAGCTCTTAATAATTATGACATATAACAACTTGACATATTAAAATCTAAATAAATATTTAATTTCCTCGAGTGGGGATCGAACCCACAACCAGTCAATTTTACAGTCACATTTTGTGCCCCTGCGCCACTGGCCTCAATTCTATTTCTATTCTTCTTAGTCTATTAAAATCAGTTCTTAATAATTATGACATCGTATAACAATTTGACATATTAAAATCTAAATCTATATTATAAAATAAGTATGTTAAAGAGGCCGGTCGTGGCGCAGCGGCACGAGGTGTGACTGCAAAACCGACTGGTTGTGGGTTCGATGCCCACTCGAGGAGATGAAATATTTACTTAAATTTATATTTCCATTTCTTCGCTCTGGTGTCGAGGTTAAGCGCGGCGTTGAGTTCTGCCACTCAACACGCAATGCCTCCAGAATTCGGCAGAAAGTGGGGAACGGAGTGTCTTAACACTAGGTTCCCTCTGCCTACCCTGCTGTGTGCGGGATATAGCGTGAAGCTAATTTAATTTAATTTTAAGTATGTTAAAACAACATTAGAAACATTTTTTAATGAGTTAAAATTAAACAGATCAACCGGAAATCTGTTTGATATCGTGTATACGTATACACGTCCCTATAAAGACCGCTATTTCGGAGAATGGCAGTTTTAGAACATACATACATACATATTCCTTTATTTAAATTCTTCTATTATAAGGGAGTTGAGGCCAGTCGTGGCGTAGCGGCACACGCAATGCCCCCAGAATTCGGCAGAAAGTGGGGAACGGAGTGTCTTAACACTAAGTTCCCTCTGCCTACCCTGCTGTGTGCGGCTCACGCGGCAGCGTGAAGCTGATTTTTATTATTGTAAGGGAATGTATTTAACAATTTTAAAATGAGAACAATTTGAGAATAGAGAAAAAAATTTAGACAGAAAACGGAGAACGAAGTCACACAGCACTAGCTTCTTTCCTACCCTGCTACATGCTGAATAAGAAGATATTGGGGTCTGTAAACGTGACAGTTTGTGGATTCGATTCCCACACGAGGAAATGAAATATTTAATATTTTAATATCTTCTCTTTCTGATTATTCCATTATATTCAAATCGTAAAAGTCTAAGTATATAAAACAAGGCATCCGCTCAAATCTTTTAAATGGGTCAAGTTGAAATGTAATGTCACGCCGCGCCATTGGGCCCAAATCGCATTAGGTATTAAGATCACGGCAGAATTTACTAGCACTTTACGCTAGCTAGACGGATGACCCAATTTTATTGTCTACATCCTATACTATTCGGA
>JAJHJA010000960.1:0-67904 GCA_021202915.1 Heliconius himera
CCTGGGACACGGAAAGGCGGGCCCTAGTTCAGGAAGTCGGGCGTAATCTTTCTCTTCCCGTAGTAATAAGAGCAATGTTAGCCAAGGAATCAGCGTGGACAGCCGTAGTCACCTTTTGTGAGACGGTCATGTCTCAAAAAGAGGCTGCTGGGCGAGATCGGGAGAGGGCTGATCCATCTCTTCAGAGAAGACAGGGTTGCCGTGGACGTGTGCTCGCGAATCGTCCTGGTCTTCCAAATTAGTTAAATTAGTTACTTAGATTTGACCATCGGTGTGCAGTGTGGGGAATCTGCGCACTGTAGCTTTCTTATAGAATGGTCCATAGTCGACAGACGAGTACGTCACAACAAGGGATAATTTTAAAATATAAGTGAGCTCTGTAGAGGAGCGCGTCATCTGAGGAGGGCTACGGACGTGGTTCTACCAATTTCCCGGGTCCTTCCATTGTGTCGAAGTCGGCAACCGCAGGGGTTTTAGTGGGTAAAAATCCTACATAATCTGATCTTCCCCAAGCATTGGATATCTTTTGAAGATTTCCCCTGCGAAAAAAAAAAAAAAAAAAAAAAAAAAAAAAGGATCAAAGTACAATCTGGCTTAAGCTCAGCACTTGCTATATTAAGCTTACTAATAAGTAAAAATAAATTTACTTTAAATTTGATCCAAGTATAAAAGAGGGCAAGGAACTTCATTGAAAAGATTTATCGTAATGGTCGTCTTGACGCCTACACAAGGCGTAGAAATATTTGCTTTAAGCATTTTTTTTAAATATATTTTTTTAATACTAATGATTTAGACTCTTGCAATTTAGCTTCGTTAAATTTTGCCGTTACGGATTTCCATCTAAGGGTATTTTTTTAAATATATATTTTTATTCAAATCTCTGCTTTGGTAAGAATTTTTGGAATTTTGTTTGCTTTTTTTTTAATTATATGCCTAAATATGGGGTGTCTAACGACTTACATAGCAGGGTTTACTTATTATATTTAAAAATCTAGTTCGTCGTCAATTGTTATATAATATTTAATTTTATCAAAGCGCATGGCATTATAAATTTTAAAAAGTAAGAAGTAAATAAGTAAGATGTGAAGTACCTGTTATAGTAATTTAATAGTAGTGCTTACTCTAAACGAATGTCATTATTAAGCCTAAGTTTTCCTTTCACTTTTTATAATTGAGTGAAGTTGATTGATTGATCGATGGCTATAGCTTAACTTTGAACCCGTATGTATCACGGTGGGCAGGGGAACCTTGAGACATTGCGTGTTGTGTTGCGGAACTTAACGCCGCGCATCGTGTTCCTAGAATAAAGAAATGAAAATAATTCTTTTCCCCTAGAGGAAATCGAACCCACGATAGAATAAGCATTGATATGTCACTACATTGGTGATTTTTTTTATCCCTCAAAGTGCAAAAGTAAAATTATAATTGCTTAGTATGACTTCCAGTGATCAAAATTAACCATTTATTTGTGTTTTTAAAGAATCCTTAAAGGGATCGAACCCACTACCAGTGAAGACGATTTGCTAAACATAAGACCTACATACTAGTACTATTTTGACTAATACTAATCAAGATTGTTATTATAAACAATAAGCATAATTCTATATACACTATATAGAAATATGCTTATTGTTTATACCTAACACTAACATATCATATAAACAATGTAAGTTTAATATACCTATTTTACATTACACCCAAAAATGTACCATCCAAATATTCCACCTTCGCTTAGATATTCTCACAATTTTTCCATTTTTTTTAATTAAAACTCAAATTAAACAGTTTTGAACCCAAAACCATCGGTCTTATAGTCGTTTTTTAAACTTTTTAAGCCCGTAGCTGGTCAAAAAAGCGTATCGTTACTCGTTAGTTCTAGTTGCATGTCTGGCAGGATGTTATTGTTCCGAATGCACTATTGACTGGTACGTACCAACTTTGAATGTAAATAGGTACTGTGTTATACAAAATTCTTTGCATTTTTAACATTGCATCGCGTGTTCAAATCCCGGTGGTTATATTTGTACTTGTCTGGTTGAAATTATGTAAAGGCGTTTGTTAACGTTCCGTATAGATCTGATGGCGGAAAAAGAACGGAGAGATTGTACACTGTGTAGACTTTGCAGTGGAAAAGTGTTTAATATGTCTGCTTATCCATAATTAGTGTAATCGTTTAACTTTATGATGTAAGCGTACAGTTTATTCGACAAGAATATATGTATGAAGGTGTTATGGAAAAGAATTATAAATTTTACAAGGTTTGAAATTATAACGATACAGTATTTAATAAGTTTTTTGATTTTCACGATTATTACATATTTTAAATTAAACTATTTTAACCGGATTTTTCGCTTTTTCGTTTCATTTAAGATACGATATATTTTACGATATAAATATTTAGTACTTTTAAAATTGTATAAGAATGTTCTTAGAACATTTAATATTTTATATTAAGGTTTTACATCAAGTTTTACATCAAAAAACCAAATCTAACAGAAAATTGTCATTCGGGTGCAACAATTTTAATAATTGTTATAATAATTATATTATAACATAAAAAAATAATTAAACGAAACATATAACTAATATAAATTTTTTTTACATATTTTCGTTACTTTTACCACAATAATATATATTCAACATCATACTAAAATACTCCACAGTAATTTACAGCAGACTCTCAGTTTAGCTCCATAAAAACTACCTTACGGCTTCACAAACAAATAACTAAAAGCAACGGGAACTTTTAATCTTGGAAAAACCGGGACAATAACCATACAACTTAACTAGGCCGTAAGGATTAAAAGGGGGAAAAGGGGGGAGAAAAGAGTAGCATTTCACTTTAAGATATTAGAAATGACTGTGGAATTGCTCCACTTGCGTCGCATTCATTCATAAGCATGATGCGAATGACCTGCGTAACAATGGGCGTGGAGTGTGTACTCAGTTGATTGTCCATTAGATACTGTTTTAATATACTAGGTTGTTTGGTGACTCTGTCTGCAGTTGCTATTGATATTTGAGGTGGGTTCGATTCTCATTTGAGGAAATGTAATTTTTTACATTTTCCTTTTTTTGCTATGGTAACACGCAATGCGTCAAGAATCCAGCGTAAAACTAATGGGAACAGAGTGTCTTAACACTAGGTTTCCGGGTTCCCTTTGTATACCATGCCGTTCAGTATGTGCGGGATACGTGATGCTATAAAAAATATTTATCATAATATTTTTGTGATAGATAAGAACCTAGTCCATTTATCGAGTAAGGCTATGAATATCATTCGAACCCTTTTAATATAATCCCATGCAGTCATTTAGTAATTAGTTACCCCCCCAGGAACACTAAAAATGACCCATATGTCATGTCATCACCATTTAACCACGCGAACGAAGCCACAAGTAAAAACTAGTCTAAGAATATATCCTAAATAATGAAACTGATAAAGTTTCATTATTTAGGATATATTCTTATCATGAACATCTGAAAACTATCTTTTAAACAGAAGCCGATAAGAAAGCAAGTATGTATTATAATTAAAATATTTTTTTAAACTATTCTAGATATCACGGTCTATTCACGTAGTGTACGGGGAATGACCTGACTCCGATTACTAACAATGAATGGGGAAAGCTTCTCTTCATTTTGCAGCATTTTTTTTTCAGAACCATTTTATGCTTGAAAAGACAATGGACGTTTTTATTTACTATATTGTTGTAAAAATATATTGTTTCTTTTGTTTTATGTATTGTATTATGTAAAAAAAATATTTTTTGTAGATCTACAGAAACTGCCCACAATTTCAAAATCACGCGGTGTCAATATAAAAAGTATGACTTTCTTTAATTTCATTTGGAAAATATTCTTTTGAATGTTAGGCTGAATCGTAAACACATTAATATTGCCTGGTGAAAAATTACTTAGCGTTTCATCAATTCTTCAAGCAGTTGGTAAGGGTCACTCCTCCTAACCTAGTGTTATACTAAACTACACTAAACTCTGTTCCCATTAGGATACTTCCGTTTTCCACTTTCCGTCAAATTCTGAAGGCAATCTCTCTTAAGTGGCGGAAATCGACGCCGCGCTTTGCCTCGTTACTAGAGCGAAGAAATGAAAATATTCAAAATTAAATTTACATAAGTGGGTATCGAAATTAGAATCATCACGTTTACAGTCGCACGTGTGTGTACTCCTGCGCCACGACGGCCATGTATGAGGCCGTATAATTAAAAGAAACATGTAAAATTTCATAAAAAAATCTATTTTATCACGTCTAATAAATGAACGAGAAAATCAGAATTTTCAATCTCACGTCCAAAAATTAGGCCGGTGAGGCCGGTCGTGGCGCAGCGGCACGAGGTGTGACTGCAAAACCGACTCGTTGTGGGTTCGATCCCCACTCGAGGAGATGAAATATTTACTTAAATTTATATTTCCATTTCTTCGCTCAGGTGTCGAGGTTAAGCGCGGTGTTGAGTTCTGCCACTCAACACGCAATGCCTCCAGAATTTGGCAGAAAGTGGGGAACGGAGTGTCTTAACACTAGGTTCCCTCTGCCTACCCTGCGGTGTGCGGGATACAGCGTGAAGCTAATTTAATTTTAATTTTACGTCGTAAAAATACAGGAGAACAAAGTTTTGAGCGACGTTAGTTAGTAGTAAATAAGATGAAAATAAAACGAAATAGGTACATTACCTATCATATTTCATTTAAGTAAGCGTTTAGTAGAAATCTGCATTGCTTTAGAACAATGGTCGACAAACAATGCACCGTCAGAAAGTATACGTTGTACAAAGATAAAATACATTTAGAAGGTTAGGTTTGGAAACAAAAATACGAAAATACTTTACTTAAAAAGGGAAATTTGACATTTAGGCAGGTTAGCGAGCTCTAAGAGAAAAAGGATAACTTTCTCTAAATTTCTAATAGGATAAGAGATGATCTTAAAAAATCTATGCAAAAAAATTGCCACTATTAACAATATAAACCAGGGATATCTTTATAACAGTGTTGAGAGAAACTGAAACTGATACTGAGAACATACTGATACATCACTATAGGTATATATGCATCACTATAGGTTATCAGCTTCACGCTGTATCCCGCAAACAGCGGGATAGACAGAGGGAACTTATTGTTAAGTCACTCCGTTTCTCACTTTCTGCCGAATTCTGGAGGCATTGCGTGCTGACTGGCAGAACTCAACGCTGCGCTTTGCCTCGACACCAGGGCGAAAAAAATAAAATAAAAATTTAAATAAATATTTCATCTTCTCGAGTGGGGATCGAACCCACAACCGGTTTAACAATCACAATTTGTGCCCCTGCGCCACGACTGGCCTCATAGACTATAGGAGCGCTAAGAAACAAGATTTCCATAATATAATTTAAAATCCACACAAACAAAGTCAAGGGCGATAACTAGTATATTGTTTGTATATATTATTAATAATTAATACATATTCCCACAATATTTCGAATGTGAACCAAATTACACATCATTCAGGAAGTGGATTTAACAAATGTCCTAATAAATTATTGGCGTTTGGCAACGGACTGTTTAAATTAACTATTTGCTTTAACCACTATATGGAAATGTTTAAATTTTGTATATTTAACTATACTACCTAGTAGTTCCTATCAGTCACTCGCAATGTTGTTTGTGTGGACATTACGAACTAACTAAGATAAAAAAAATATGTTTTTTCTATTCCGATAGAAATTTCGAGAAATCCTTAAATTACATAACAATATTGCTTTTTTATTATTCTATATAGCAATGTTGCATTCTTTAAAATGATATAACTTTCTTTAATTATAATCACTAAATGTAAACAGGATTGACCTAGTGTTAAGACACTCCGTTCTCCATTTTCTACTGAGTTCTGAATGCATTGCGTGTTAAGTGGCGGAACTCGACGCCACGCCTTGCCTCGACACCAGAGCAAAGAAACGAAAATATAAATTTAAAGAAATCAAATCCGCTTCACACTGTATTCCGCACACAGCAGGGTAGGCAGAGGGAACCTATACACTTCGTTTCCTACTTTCCGCCAAGTTCCGGAGGCATTGCGTGTTGAGTGGCGGAACTCAACACCATACATATGAATATAAATAAATATTTCATTTCCTCGAGTGGGGATCGAACCCACAACCAGTCGATTTTACAGTCACACTTTGTGTCCTTGCGCCACGACTTGCCTCAAAATGAAATTGGTCAATATACATAATATAAAATGTATAATTAAAAATTATTTTATCTTCAACCAATGTACATACATACATAGGCAAGGACAACCCAGATCCTTCCCTAATTTGCTTCCACTTAGATTTTATAGATATTGGAAGCAGCGAGGCGTACTTTTTTAACCGAATCAGACAAAAAAAACATTTTCTTTTATTTTCAATCGTGTCATTTCTGAGGATAAAGAATTAGAGATGGCACGTCCCTATGTCTCGAAACGTAACCGCAATGATTTCATTTTTAATTCGAAGATTTACTATCCAATACAAATTATTTTTTCCATTTGAATAATTAGTTTCTGAGATTAGGGCGTTAAATAAAACATTCAGTTTTATTATATTAAGTATAGTCTATAGATAGGTATAATGCAACCGAAGTCAGTACTATATACTAGTACAATGTTATAGATCCCAACATATAGAGCCTAAAGTTATATTTAGAAATATATATTTTTTCTCTTATTAGTATAATTATAAAGTGCTTGGCTATTTCGCACACGTGCGCGCGGCGACGCCTAGCCAAGTGTGAAATTTTAATAGCTATGGGACGGCGGTGTATTGAATATAAATAGTATGGTGTTAATAATAATTTGGACTTACTTTGCCTTGTGGAAAGATTATTTTATATTATTATTTTTAATTATCTAAAATTTACTAACACAAATAAAAAAATAAGCTTTTTTCCACATAGCAGTGTAGGCAGAGGGAACCTAGTGTTAACTCTCCGTTTTCATTTTTTCACCCAATTTTCGGCAATGCGTTTTGAGAGATGGAGTTTATTCGTTTTGTCTTCTTAACAGAGCGAGGAAATAAAAATAAATAACTGTCCCGAGTGAAAATCGAACCGATACAACGGTATCGCGTACAGTCAGATGTTGCGCCACAACAGCCTCTTATGCCGCCTATCCGTTACATAAATTTACTTTTCATTTCGTTTAGAACAAAAAGAGATATTTCTTTATAATTAGTTTTCCTGTAAATTTTAAAATGTATGTCAATTATTAACTATATAACAATATTGATCATTGATGATACTTTTAAATTTGATTATGATTTATAAATCATAGCTAAGCACTTGAGGCTATTTGTGGCGCAGATGCACAAGCGAGTGGCTGTAAACGCAACAAGTTGTGGGTTTGATTCCTACACGAGGAAATTAAATATTTTATATTTTCATTTCTTCCCTCTGCCTACTTTGCTACGTGCGGGATACAGCGTGAAGCTGAAGAAAAAAAATAAGCACTAGTCAAGTAATACTTAATAGTTAGTAATTTATAAATCTAGCTAGCAATTTCAAAGTATACGATGTATAAAATTTTAAATTACATTCGCAAGGGGCCCGCCCCTGTCGTGTACCATTACCTCGGTCACAATGACTACCCATAGATCAAGCATTTAGAAGGTGCTATACAGATTCATGTATTTAAAGATTTTTTTTAAGGTCTGTTTTTGTAAAAAAAATATTAAAAATAAAAAAATCAGCTTCACGCTGTATCCCGCACACAGCAGGGTAGACAGAGGGAACCTAGTGTTAAGACACTCCGTTCCCCACTTTCTGTCGGATTCTAGAGGCATTGCGTGTTGAGTGGCAGAACTCAACGCCGCAAAATAAAAAAAATATTTAATAATTTATTTAAGAGACATGGTGGCACATCTGTTTTCGCAAAGCAAGGTGGGCATTGTCTTAAAAACTTCGTTCTCTGCTTTTCTTTTCTTTCTTTCATAGTATTTTAAAACTCATATGTAGTGATTACTATGCATCAATAATATTTATTTTCCATTTAAAGCGATAGAGCGTATAGATACCATTATGAAATGAAAGACTTTTGAGATTATAGTGGCGCAGATTAAAGGTGTGTCTGTAAACGCGACGGTTGTAGGTTCGATCCCTACTCGGGGAAATGAATTTATTTATACATATATTCATCTTCAGTATCGTGAAGTTATAAAACACATATGTTTAGCTTCTCGCTGTATTCCGTAAATAAAAATGTAGAGACGACGCCGCGCCATACCTCGACACCAGAGCGAAGAAAAGAAAATATTAAATATTTAATTTCCCTGAGCGGAAATCGAACCCACACCCCACTTTTGCCCATAATACGCCACGACTGGCCTCACACTACATTACATATGAAACATTAAAAAATATATCCAGTGCACCAGTGCACAGTGGTATTATAAAATGCATGTTTCGCACGTGCAGTGCAGTACACACTAACACAGTGCATCGTCGGCCGACGGCGTGTAAAATTTTAATCGTTATTGGCGTACGCGTGGGTCAGTCTGACTGCTGTATAATTATATATACATATATATATATGGACATACAAACATACAGACTTATGGGTATGATATTGTATGGAGCATTGACTTTTTACTTTTAGCATTTTTATTTAAGATACTAGCTGTTCGCTCCGGGTTTACGTGGATATGTTAAATATAATTTTATTTGGTAATACAATATGGGAAGTCATCGTGGCACGGTACATCTATCTGTAAGCGGGACAGTTGCGGTTTGATTCCCACTCAGGGTATTTTTTTATTATTTTGGTGTCTACTCTATATATAAAGTCCGACGTTGACTTTTGCCTCTTAAAGATGAATAAAAGTGATAAAAAGTGTCTAAGCACTACTTCCCTTTGCATATCCTCCTATATGCGGCATACTGCGTGAAGCTATATTTTTATTTATAAATAGAATATGACATCATGTCGAGGTGGGTCAGTTTCTGACTGTGCACGAGATTATTGCGAATTCAAAACTTATTCGAAGAATAAAAGAAGAAAGAATTATTAAATATTTTTTTAGTGTGACCTTTAAAATATGCGGAAAGTGTGTAGAAAGGAGTGACTATAAAATCGACTAGTTTTGGGTTCGATCCCCGCTCGAGGAGATGAAATATTTATTTAAATTTATATTTCCATTTCTTCGCTCTGGTGTCGAGGCAAAGTGCGGTGTTGAATTCCGGCGGAAAATGGGAAACGGAGTTTCTTAACATTAGGTTCCCTCTACCGACCATGCTGTGTGCGGGATTTAGCGTGAAGCTGTTTTTTTTTAATTCTTTCTTGTGGCGATCATAGCCGTGTAGAGTTGAATGACACCATCTCTTGATTTCATTGTCTAATTTGAATAACAAACGTTGTTGTATCTATTATAATAGACATACTCCGAACATATTATTAACTATATACTATTTTGACCTTGAGATCGTGTTGCAGAGGGATATCGAAGATTGTGAACTCTAATAATAATTGGAAGAATGTTTTAATTCAGCTTCACACTGCAGGGTAGGCAGAGGGAACCTAGTGTTAAGACACTCTGTTCCCCACTTTCTGCCGAATTCTGGAAGCATTGTTGAGTGGCAGAACTCAACGCCGCGCTTAACCTCAACACCAGAGCGAAGAAATGGAAATATAAATTTAAGTAAATATTTCATCTCCTCGAGTGGGGATCGAACCCACAACCAGTCGGTTTTACAGTCACACCTCGTGCCGCTGCGCTACGACTGGCCAGAAATGTTTTAATTCGTTTAGGTGGAGAACGAAATGTCTTAAAACCAAGTTGTTTCTGCCTATCTTAAGGACGAGTAAGGCTGGCTTTTAGGCTTTTTTATTTAGTTCAACACAGGGTGGTGGATTCTAAAATGCATAGAAAATAGAGTTATCTCCAGAAACTATCATCTACTTTGTAAAGTGCTGATATTCAGTAAAAGTAACCAAATTTACTTTAAAAAAGTTTACAATTTTATATTGGGACCTATTAATTTGGAACCTTAAAAATATATATTCCTTATAAAAAATCGTCAAACGTAATAAAAACAGAAGGCGCTATCTAAAACAACATTTTAATGAAATTGCACCTGTAAGCTATGATTTCCTTTACGTTTTCTTTCCAACCCCCTACCCCTACACTAAGAGGTAAGGGCGACACCCCTCCGCACACCGAGGGTGTTTTATACTTTATGGAACCCATAAAAACGTCGTAAGCCCACGATTCGTGTGCGGTTCTGATAAGAATTTATTTGGATTAGATATTGATGACGTTGATACTATATAATATATAATCTACATATTATTATCGAATGGTGTAAAATATGTAGTTTATCCATGGGCACATCCAGAGATATTTTCTGGGGAGGCTTGGACTGTATCTTTGAACAGAAATGTTCGTGTAAACATTAGTATATTTTTTTTGGGGCGCGCCCAAAACTGTTCTGGGGTGGGCACAGACCACTCGGCACCCCCTATTCCTACGCCTATGACTTTATCTAAATATTAATAATGTTTGTATGAACTATAAAAATTAAAAAACATAATTTACATTTTTATTATTTTTATAGCTTGCGTTCTAAGCGGCGTAATCCAAAGCTGCACCTAGTACCTACGACACGCCACGTGCCTACAATCTAAATAGTAATAGAGTAGTAAAATTTCTTTTATTACCTATATTAGCTGCCCCGTGCGGCTACGCCCGCTTGAAATATAGAAATGTCTATTTAAATATATATACAGTAGGTATAACCTTCATGTAACGACCCTCAATATAACGATTTCCTCGATTTAACGAATTTTTCAAAATCCCCTAAGATAAGAGCTCATACAAAATATACCTTTACCTTACTAATAAGTACATTTGTTCAAAATCTTTTTATAATTAATTTTCAATCTTACAAAATATAAAAAGAAAGTATTATTAACATTTATTTATATATATATATATATATATATATATATATATATATATATATATATATATATATATATATATATATATATATATATATATATATATATAAAATAAAATTAAAATCGTTCGCGGACCATATTTAGGCTTCTGCGGACCAATGGTTGGGAATCACTGGTCTAACGACAGTATAACCTCATTGTAACAAATTACTTGGTCTACGGGAAGTACACTATAGGCTATTACGCGGTTAATTTCATACAAAATGAAGCAAAAACGATACATAAGTGTTCATGAATATCTTTTGATTGCGTTATATTAGAAGCTTTATTTCTTTCAGATTGTTATTAATTTCAGATTGATACCTCAACGCAGTCTTAAGTAAAATGGTCTTGTCAGTTGTTTATTCATTTTGAGGCAATAAAAATAAATAAATTATAGTGTGTGTTGGTTATTTGTTTATGCATTAAATAAATCGTAAAAACTTAGATTATATACTGCTCCACAAATCTCTATTTATCATTGAGAAATTTAAAGCAGCACGTGGCTTGAGA
Organism: Heliconius himera; assembly: GCA_021202915.1. Lineage (NCBI taxonomy): Eukaryota > Metazoa > Arthropoda > Insecta > Lepidoptera > Nymphalidae > Heliconius > Heliconius himera. The sequence goes on from JAJHJA010000960.1 coordinate 11,480, forward strand.
GGATGTCAACTTACATTGGAGAATCCTAAATTTTGAAATCAGTCTATATTATAATCATATAATCTCGATTTTTTCGATCATCATACAAATAATAATTTACAAACAATATAACATTGAAAACAAAAGATTTAGCCAATTTAATAAAACAGTTGTATAAAATAACTCATTTAGCAAGTAGAAGTTTTATAAAACAACATACTGTAAATTCATAAAACTTTATTATTGTATCAAAATAGCTTTTATATTGCTCCAGAACCCTCTCGATCTTTCAGTGTTAGTCCCATAATAATCGGTTCAGGTGGTCCGTTATCCCGGATAAATAGAGAGACAGACAGACAAAAATGTTAAAATTGTATTTTGGTATCGTTTAAGTAACTATATGAACTTGAAAAAACATCGTTACGTTGATATCAAAGACAGACCTTTTCATTTTATTTACATGTATCTATAGATGTAAAAATATAGGTAAACAGTAATTTAAGTTTTTTCAGCTTTACACTATATCTAATATCTTGTGTTTAAGCACTGTTTTCCCATCTTTCACATTGAGTAGCAACAAGGCAGTACTCAACGCCACGCTTTACATTGTTACCAAAGCAAAGAATTGAAAATATTAAATCAAATCGAATCAAATCTGTTTCACACTGTATCCCGCACACAGCAGGGTAGGCAGAGGGAGTCTAGTGTTAAGACTCTCCGTTGCCCACTTTCCGCCGAGTTCTGGAAGTAGGAAAGTGGGGAAAGGAGTGTCTTAACACTAGGTTTCCTCTGCCTACCCCCCTGCGTACGGGATACAGTGTGAAGGTTCTGTTTAATTAAGTTTTTAATATAAAATAATCTAAACAAAATTATATGAAAACATGAACGACTTAATTAAAAACTTACAAATAGTATTCATAGACGAGAGTATTTTATGCGAGTGAATGAGGAATGCGTTTAATTAACATAATATAAAAAGTGATTCTAGCTGAGTGTACCTACAATGTAGGTAGTATTTAGTTTCAAATCTACATATAATATGGCTAGCATTTTTTTTATTATATATTATAAAAAATACAGGGTTCCGTTTTACTCTTATGTTACGTTAAAAAGTGGCTTTCAGCTTTACTGGATCCGTGGACCTACAGTATTGAAATTTGGCAAGGGAGAACTTGCAGTACAAATAAAGAAAAAAATCCAAAATTTGAAAATTTATAATTTTTTCATAGCAAAAAACATTACAAACTTATAATTGTAGTAAATTTCATACATAAATTTACTTAAGATAAAGTAAAACGTACTTTAATTTTGTTAAACAATAATTACAATTTAAAAATTCTGAAAAGTTCAGAACCTAACAAAATCTCTCATCAAACTACCATTAAAATGTATCTTTTTCAATAAAAAAAAAGAATAATCGAAATCGGTTCACACAATCAAAAGTACTAAGGTAACAAATGTAAAAAAATAGTCGAATTGATAACCTCCTTACGCAAATCGGATAAAAATGAGTGCAAACGACCGCAAACTTAAATTTCTTAACTTTGTTAATCAGCTGCACGCTGTATCCCGCACAATGCGTGTTGTGTGGCGGAACTCAACTCGACAAACTCAACTTTGTTAAAATATAAATTGTACTTACCGTCGACATACAATCCTGAAATTGCTACGGAACCCTCGATACACGTGTCCGACTCGCATTTGACCAATTTTTATAAGACCACGCGAGCGAAGTCGCAGTTAAAAACAAGTTATACATAAAAAATACAGTCGCGATTTCAAGAAAAGTCACCGCACGTGTATTTGTTACATCGTTGGTTGTGAACAAGCTAATTATAAATTATGTTTTGCATGTTTTTGTGCACTCTCTTCAATGCGTCTTTTTTTTCAATGGGCTAAAGAAGAGGTTGCTTTCCATAACATTTTAATATAAATATTTTATGTAGATACTCCTTTTATATATTTTTTAATTAATTAAATTAAGATGTTTTTTGCTAGTCGTCAGTGGTTTCCAGAGTTTTGTATAGTTGATTAACATTGTGGCACGAATTTTTTATTTTATATGGAAATAAAAGCGTTGCCAGATTTTGGCTTGGTGAAAAGCGGGATTTTTAAACATTTAAAGTATAAAAAATGGCGAAAGAACCCCGCATTCTTTTGCCAAAAGCCGGACAAAATATTTATAATCATGGGGATTTAATTTATTATTTAGGTACCTATTTCTTGAGTTTTAAATAAAGCTTCCAGCTGTGATATATATCAATAGAAATACCTTTTAGGTTAGGGAGTTCTTCAGAGTAGTCATACACATTTTACGAATATACTTATTGATATTTCTATTACTTAACGTGAACGCTGTATCCCTAGCGGGGTAGTCAGAGATAACGGAGCGCCAAATGCTACGGTCTCTACATACCTATTTTGTCTCGTCCACTGTCATCGACCTCTTCATACATTCCGGGGTGTCCTCGTGCTTTTTACGTGACCTTCCTCTAGTATCTTAGATACTGTGTTTTCGAAGGTCAACCAAGATCGCCCCTTACCTCTCTTACCGTTCACTATTCCATTATAAATATTTTTGCTATTCTTTCATCACACATTCTTTCGATGTGCCCAACTAGCACGTTCTTCTTCATTCTCACCGTGACATCCACGCTAATACCTGCCATTCTATGTATCTCTTCATTGCTGATTCAATCAGCTAAGCTGACTCCGCATATCCCACGCAGAGATCGCATCTCCACAGCATTCATATTTCTTTCATTCTTCTTCTGTAATACCCACGTTTCGCTGCCATATAACAGCGTCCATACCAACACTGCATTGTGTACGGCCAAACGCGCACCTGTGCTGACGTTTCGCCGTCTCATCAATGCAGCTAAGGCACCGTTAACCCTGTTACCGGTAGTAATACGCCTTTCCACATCCGTCTCGTATCTGCCATCTCTACTGAACATACTTCCCAAATATACCACTTCATTCACTTATTCCAATATCTTACCATTTACACAGATCGTGCATTTTGTCCTTTCATCCTTTCTTTTAAATACCAGGCTTAGACCATATAGTAAGAGAATTATCTACAATTACAAAAAAATCCAACACAAAAGCTGGGTTTTAAATTGAGTAATTTCTGTTATGGGGATATGAATTAAGATTTTGATTACGCTATTACAATGCAAGGGTTTACAAATTTTTGGGGGCGCGCCTCACGAGGGGATATTGTGGAGGTAATGGTAGGCGGATCATAAATCACTTTAGACGGTTATATTTGTTTAAACTCTTAGTTGTATTTACGGTGCAAATAAATACTTTAGCCATGTTTTGTGTAGAGCAACGCAGGTGCGAACTAATACATATTTGTTTAGGAACCAATTTTTCTGTAGATGTTTAATTTGACGCGTAATAAAAAAAGATAATTTATGAGGAAAGAAAAGTAACCTTATAGCTTACCTTTATATCAACATCGTGGAAAGGCACAGCGAACCAAGGTTTTCCTGTCAAACTTCGTCTAAACCCTGCTTCTCTTTCCACAGGACCCTCGGGGGTCCCAACATGAGCCCACAGCACGACCTCAACAACCTTCAACCTCGGATGAACTCGCTTGTAAATCTCTTCCAGACGTAGCCCAAAATCGTCACTAGTATCACTTATATTGGCAAAAGAGAAATATATTCCACACACAGCACCCTCCCCATCTTCAACGCAGTCAGTCAATGCCTCCAAAGTTGGTATATTCTCAAATTTTCCATTCTGAGTCCCCGGTGCATCGCATTTCACAAGGACACGGCCGAAAAGTTTTTCGCGCCAATCCATTTTTGTTTTTTTTTTATTTTGAAATTCCGAACACGTCTTACATTTTTTACATACAGCCCGTCTGTTTATTTTCTGTCTTCGCTGCGACTGGTTTGGTTTATTTGTTTGATTTAACACAACGCGCGACTTAAAATATGTAAGTAATTAGTAGGTTAAAGAAATTTTAACTGTCAATTACAAGAAGAATTTCGTTACTAATGTGCTTAAAATTCTAGTAAGTTTTTTCTCCTTAAAAAATTTTATACAATACAAAATCTGTCTTCTATAAAAATTATAATAATCGAAATATTTTTGTATATTACTCACACCAATTACTAAATTAATTAACTACTTAATACAAATAATAATTTGAGCAAATCACAATTATTCTAAGTTATAGCTTTAAAATTCTACGCAAAATAAGTTTTATTTTTAAATGGAGCACACGCAGAGCACAGCCGAACGCCCTCGTAAACAAAGACCGACTGGAGGTGGGAGGGAAAATGAGGGAACCCTTCGTCACAGAGCAACGGAGTGAGACTAACTGCTAACATATTTTAAAAAAGTTTGATTTTGTTACGATAACTGCTGTTTAGGATATTATTGAATTGTAGATAAAAAAAAAATGCATTGACTAAATAAACTTGTGGAGTGTATTTAAAAATATAAATAATAATTTTAGGTTCTTTATTATCGTCATAAATACTTTTTTTTTATTGGTAGAAAAAATCGTTTATGTTTGGTGTTATCAAGTTTATAGCGTGATCAATAATGAAAGAAAACGTTAATATACTTACTTATTGTTTTGTTTCATATTATATTTCAATAGGTTTAATTTCTACTAAGAAACTAAAATATTATTTAATATAATACATATACACAGCAATCGTAGTATATTGTTCTCTAAAACCAAATGCCAATTTAGGCATTACATCACGAAAATTAAGAATCATATTCTATGACAGTCTCTCATATCTCACGTAGAGTTTAGATTGCAAAAGGCTTGAATTAATTCACCGAGTCGAAACAATCCGTTGAGGGCAACGCAAGGGCAAAAAGCTTTGGGTATAGGTATAGGTGTAGGTATAGGTAGAGGTAGTAGGTACGTATCCTATATCGGGCGGTAGTGCATGCCTCGGTACGTGTTTACACCGATACATTATGTTGATGCGATTTTACACGTATTATTTGCATTTGTAATGCGATTTATTACTTTTTTTAGGTGTTTATAATTTGGTTTGTTCTTTTTGTATTTATTGTAATATTTTTTTTTAAGTTAAATCTACACTAAGTACCTACCTGTCAATTTAACATATTAATATAGGTATAACTAGCAAAACTAATAGACTGATTTTGATAAAACTTGAACTATTCTCTGAGGTAGAATAAACATGATTTAAATAAAAAAATCTTCTCTAAATGACTTTATTGCTCTCAAGCCTGAGATCGCTATTGAGATGCCGTTTTCATTCATAGATATGAAATTTATGAATGGAAACAGCATCTCAAGAGCAATCACAGACTTGAGAGCGGTTTTAAATACAAGTCTTGGTTTCCAAGAAATTTGCACTTTTTGTGTATTTGCACAATTTGGTCCATTTCTGACAATGGTATCTATGAGAAACTCACATAAGTGTTAAATTTGCATTAGGTATGTGCGCGACAAATGGACGAATAACTCAATATCACGACTTACTGTGATTATTTTTTATTTGAAAGGATACACTTCAAGGATAGTTTGGTGAAAGTTTTGTTAGGTTCTGTATATGGGATCTGGTTGAAATTGTACAAGTTGTTTTTTTTTTTGGTTAAGATAAATAAAATTATACTGTAATAGTTACAAGGAAAAACAATGTTAAAATTGGTGTCAGAAGTGAGATTCCTCGTCGTTGTATTTTTTTTCAACCAATTTAAAAAAAGAGGATGTTCTCATTTTCAACCGATTTCAAAAAAAGGGAGAGATTCTCAATTCAATTAGTATGCACGGTAATATCTAATTAAGTTTCAAGTTTTTTACATAAAGTAAAACGTACTTTAATTTTGTTAAATAAAAATAATAAAAAAATATATCTTATAATTTTGTAAAGCCGATGTCAAGCTGATGCTACAACAATCCTACTTACTACGTTATCGAATCACTAAGCCTGTTTGTTTTACTTGGCTACGCAATAATCCAATTTTAAAGTTATTAACGTTAAAAATGCTTTTTATAATTATGAGAAAGAGCTGATAGTCTTCAAATTTTTGCGCGAGACAGATGACAGACATGATGCGAGACAGATTTTTACCAAACATAACTGAGAACGAAAGCAAGGTAAGTGACTTATAATTAAATAAAAACTGCACCGAGAGTCCATCCACAGTCCATCCGCTTGAGAGCTGCGACACCACAGATAGACAGACAGACACATAATCGACGTCACACTTGCAACACAACATCCACACGTATGATCTCAAATCTGATGATTTGGATAAGGATTCAGCATAAATGCAATAACGATATATTCACTTTTTAAATATTTTAATTTTGGACGTATAATTTCACCTATTGGTCACAGCGTGATGTAACTTATAGCCTTCCTCGATAAATCGACTATGCGACAGAAAAAAAATCTGCTATGGAACTAGTAGTTCCTGACATCAGCTTGTTCAATGAAAGAAACTCTTTCCGTTTGTAATATTAGAATAGTTATACCGCACCTTTGATGCAACACTGTCATTTATGTGTGTGAAAGTGAGTTAGATATGTAAACATGAGTACTGTATTACAAATAATTTCCACGAAAAAGGGTAATTGTCGTTGTTGTTTTGCCGCAAATCCAATACACGCTGGAAGAAACATTGTCACATTGGTTAGTTGTGCGGTTCACCGCCAACCGAAATACACGTTCTGGAGCCACAACATCATTCAATGTCAATTTACATGTGACATTTTATTTTATTCATTTTGGAGCAATAGTATCTTAATTTGATACAGTTATGACATTATTTCTCCAATACAACATTTATTTCAAAAAAAAAGATAAAGATTCCTAAGGCTGTGTAGCATAAATCTAGATCTAAACATGAACTGATGCGTAAACAACATTACAATTGAAAGTTTCATCCAATTCCGTTCTGTAGTTTTTGCGTGAAGGTGGGACAAACATCCATCCTCACAATCTTTCACCTATATAATACAATATTAGTAAGAAATAAATAATTTATATTTATCCTACATGAATTGTCTTTGTCTCTCAATTTCTTGTTTCACCTCACAGCCTATATAAATACCTATACCTCAAAATAGGCTATAGTCATTTAGGCATGAGATAAAATGTAAACAAATAAATAAATACTGATCCATGTTTACTCATGTTTAAAAAATATAAAAAAATTAATATATGAATAAACAAAACAGGAAATTTAATGAAAACAACAAAAGTAATAACACACCATATTTTTTTATAGATAGAAGAGTACAAGTGTCGATCTGGCCCAACTAGGGTTCTGTGCTCTTAGAGTCTGTAGATTTGGACATTGGATATCAATTTCAGCATGATACCTCAACGCGATCTCGAGACACATGGACGAAAAAGTTGTAAAATGGCCTTGAAAGATGGATAGAGAGACGTATAGAAAATTGTGATCCTATAAAGATTTCTAAGGTTGTGTAGAGTCACGTTTTTTTTTCTCTTGAGGTACGGAACTCTAAACATAATGTACAAACGCAAATCTCGTCACTGTTAAATAAATTTAGAACGTGTAGAAACATATAAAATTGTTGAAAATTCATTGTGTTCATTAATTTTTGATTGTGTGTGTGAAGAAGTATTCTTGTTAATAGCTTTATTATTTTGCCTTTACATTCTAACAAAGATTTTGTAAAGGTCATCTATTACGTATTGCGAGAAATAAGTCGGAGCGTTTGAGTATGATTCATATGACAGATTTATGTGAAATCAATAATTGCGCAGTGTAATCGTCTTATCGTCACACACAATAGGTACCGAACTTTCTTTATTTATGAAACCTCGGGAAATATATGAGTGTGACTTAGAAATATCTAATTGTAATAGTTCTATATCTTTTCTTAAATAATAATAATTACAATATCAAACAAATATACCCGAATGATTCACGTATGTACGTAAAAAATATTTATTAGGTAAAATTAATTCTATAATTTTTCTAGTTTTTTAGGTAAATATCTAAATAATATAATTAATAATGGCATTTGCATTTTTTAAAACTGTAAAATTTAAAATATTTTTAGATATTCTCACTGATTTAATTTCTTTAATAAATTTTTCAAGGTGGTAGTTTATCTAATTATAGTCTTTTATATATTTCTTCTCTTATGTATAACGGACTCTAAACTCATCGTCTTTTTTTCATTCTACGTGTTTTTTTTGTGTCATGGCAATTGGCGAAAAAAAAAACTGTTTTCAACTGGCACGCCTAATAACCACAAATAAGCAACCTGAACAGACTTGACAGTTGACATTAAAATTGAAAATGTTTTGGCGGTTTTATATTCAAGTTTCCTTCTTAAATTTCTATAAAATATAATTATTACTTAGATAGACCTTAATAAAGATGATGGACATAATTGACTTATCGTCTGATGATGAATCTCAAAATGATTCTGCATCTAGTTTACCTGTAACAAATAATGTGGAACGAAATTCAGATGATGGTATATTTAAATTTTAATGCTCACTGTTTATTAACAATAAAAATGTTCTAAAAAATAACTTAAACGGCTTATCAAATCTTTTGTAGATTCTAATGTGGAAACATTACCTACAACAAGTGGAATAAACAAAAGCCCTTCAGGAAATAAAAAAGGTGGAAGAAGAAAAGGTATATAGGTATATCTATCTCTATTATAAGAAAGAACTATTGTTACGCTTAGTTATTGAAGTTTTATTATAACTAAATTAATCAAGCAGGTGATTCTCACAATAGTGCTACTAAAAAGGATAAAGAAGAAAGACAAAAATTAAAAAAGAAAATGGTAGAGGAGAAAAAAATGAGGAAAAATGCTAATAAAATATACAAACCTGGAGAATGTATGAAGGTAAATTATTATAATTTCTAGAAGGTTTATTTATTTATTGACACATCAACAATACATGTAACTTATAATATTAAAAGAAAATTCATATATCGGTCTGGTTCTGTTACAAATATCATTTACAGATATGTACAGCATTCACAAAATAATCGAGTATATTTTATAATATTGAAGAATACATACTTAGTAAAAAATTTAAATTTCCAGTATATGACTATTGAAATTCACCCAACTTTACTCAATTCATGGTTTTGTGCTGATATTCAAAGGGAAGCAAATGCAAGTGGAGTTAAAATTAAATCTTCTCCAACTATATGTGACACAGCTTTGGTGTTGTGGACAAGAACTATTGTGCCCACTTTGCAAAATTATGATGGGGTTGTAAGTAATTTATTGTATTTTATTTTGTATACTTACATTGTTTTGTGTCTTATTTTAGTTGATGTGATAATCGTGGATTCAAATCCTAATTGATCATATAAATATTTTTTGTTCATTTGATCTTGTTACAAGACAGTAATTAAGTTATCCACTCAACACAGACTTCATCAGAAAGTGGCAAAACACACACTCCATATTAAAACTAGGTATTTTATATTCAGGTTCCCTCTGCTTAACAGCTCGACCCACACTAGATTGCTTACTTTGTGTGAGTGGGAATTTAAGCTACACCCATCTCGCTAACAATTAGATGCTTTCTAACAATGTTGTTTATAAGAAAAAGTATTAATAAAGTAAAAATAGAATCTTTGATATTTGTGATTATAACACAGTTTATATGTGACAAAGAGTTAAAGTGAAACATTGGATCTTCAAAACATACTATTCAACTCTTCAGATTTCTGTAAATATTTAAATTTAATGTACACAATTCAACCACTTTAAGAAATTTGTTTAAAAAACTAATATAATACTACAGGTACAACTAACCCCATCCAAAGTAAAATGTAACCACGGTCTGTACGTTCTTAGAATAGAAGAATTAGAAGAGTTGGTAGTGTCTCACAGCCTTTCAAAACATATGAAACAAGCCACGCAGTTAGCTGAATGTAAATTGAGCTTAGTGCTTTTTGGTATGAAGGATTACTTTAAGTGAGTATTATATCTTTTTTTTGTTCCGTGGGCTAGATATTCTATTTTCTTATTGTTTTGCTTATTTAAGAAATAATGTTAATAGCTACTCTTATCACTTGCCCTTTCTACAAAAGAAAATAAAAAAATATTAAATGTGAGTGTTTGTTTATTTAGGAATTCAACTGGTAACCATCGCTTGTACAGTTATTTAGTTTATGTCACTGCTTTGATAATGTTGCTTAATTTTTATATCTTTCACCATTTAAAGAGTAGGAGTAGGGATTGGGCTGACTCAAAATAATTTGGTGCCCACCCAGCAACAACAGCAAAATTTTGCATGAGAAATTAGAAAAAAAAAATTACATAAAAAGATCAATTGTAAAATGAAGTCCAATGGAAAAAATCTCCAGATATGCTCATGATGAGTGGTCATTGGAATAGTAACTATATATTTACAATTTTTTTTGTAATATTTTTTTATTCTTACATAGATCATCTGGTCGTAAAGGTGCTAGAAGTCAAAGGTTGATGTCAGAAATTGAATTGGAAAAAGCTATTACAGGTCACAATCATTTACTACTTATTTATAATATATACAAAAAGATTTATAATTTAAAGAAGGCAGTGGTGAACGCAGTAGGTTGTAGGCTGGATTCCCTCAAGGAAAAGAATTACTTAAAATTTTCATTACTTCGCCCTAGTATCGGGGCGAAGCGCGGCGTTGAGTTCCGTCACTCAACACGTAATGCCTTTAGAATTCGGTGGAAAGTAGTGAGCGGAGTGTCTTTACACAAGGCTCCGTCTGTCTACCTTGCTATATGCGGGATACAGCAAGAGTATATTGTGCTGATTTTATGGAGCTATGGAACATACAGTTAGAACTTTTTTGCTTTACACTGTAACTCTCATATAGCCAGAGGGATGATGATACGTAGTGTTAAGACATGCGGTTTTTCACACACCGCACAGTAATGGAAATATTGCGTTTATAGTGGCGCAACTTAACACCGAGGAAGTATCTTTGATATCCCACAACCATCGCTTTTACAGGCTGACGAAGTATCACTGCGCCACAATGGCTTTAATGTAAGATTAGATTCTTTATATTGTAAAAACTAATTCTAACTTAGTTGAAGAAATTTTAAATTGAGTAACGTAAATTCTTTTTTTTTTTCAGATTTACTAGTAAGCGCAAATTGCGACACAATTATAGTGAACACTCCAAACGAACTAGCGTTGACCATCGTGCAGTTCACTAAAGCAATAGCTGAAGAACCTTATAAGTAAGTATAATTTAATATTATATGTATATTATTTGAAAAAAAAAGTCTGCTTCATACTGTATCTATATACAGCAGGGTAGGCAGAGGGCACCCCACTTTCCGCCGAACTGTAATCCAACGCCGCGTTTTCCCTTGACACCAAAGCGAAGAAATAAAAATATAAATTTGAATAAATATTTCATTTCCTCCACATTATTTGATATTACTATTAGGATGAGGCAGCGGCACGAAGTGTGACTGTAAAACCGACTGGTAGTGGGTTCGATCCCCACTCAAGGAGATGAAATATTTACTTAAATTTATGTTTCCATTTCTTCGCTCTGGTGTCAACACAACACACAATGCCTCTAGAATTCGGCAGAAAGGAGTCTGGGGAATGGAGTGTCTTAACACTAGGTTGCCTCTGCCTACCCTGCTGTGTGCGGGATACAGCGTGAAGCTGATTTTTTATTATCTGATATTACAATTATTTGATACTAGCGACCTGCTCGCGTCTTTGCTCACTTTAAGTATATAAATATTTATTTAGTATTTTAAATGAAACTCTGTAACTGGATTAATCGTGTATATTTAGTATTATACATTTTTGGAAAGTAGTCCGTGGTCACATGTGGTGGTAGACTGAGGTGGCATTTGTCTGTCAGTTGACAATCATTATATCAAACTACCACGAACGATTTCTTAGTTGCCTTTACTAAAACGTTTTCCGCGGGATAGTGCGAGATACAGCGTGAAGCTAAAAAACGATGTGTTATCTTTATTACAGAAAAGCCAAACGAGCCTTAGATGAGCAAGCAGATTTTTATATGCGCGGTGATAGCAAGAAATGTGTAGCGGTAGATAAAGATGGTAAATATATATAATTTATCTATATGTTCGTTTGACATCCTCCATCTTCTAAACAATTGTACCAGTTTCAAACACAGCTTCTTCCGGTTAAACTTATTATTATGCTATAGTCAAACTATACAAAATCATTATATAAAATATAGTCTGTGTTAAATTTTTATCAGATTTCATATAAATTTTATAACCATATTTAAATTTGAACCTATAGACTAGCCGCACACTACGCAATATTATTGACAATACTTCGTCGTAAAATCTGACGCAGTCGCTTAGTAGCTTTATTTGTTTTCATACATGTTAAGTCTCAAACGGATATAAATAAATAAGCCGATGCTTTAGTTATTGTGTTTAGCTTACTTACAAAAAAAAGCCAATAAAAAAAATTGGTGTCGATGCAAAGCGCAGTGTTAAGTTCCGCCCCTTAAAAACGTTATGCCTATATGTAATAGAAGTCAGTGGAAAATGACGAACATGGTAAAGGTATTGTTTCCAACGAACCACTGTTTAATACCATTGAGAAGAATGTTAGTCCCTTTATTTTGGTAATTAATAAGATTACATCCTTAGGTTCCCTCTGCCTAGCCTGCTATGTGCAGCATACATCGTGTAACTAAGTTTACTAACAGAGGATGATAAAAAAAATATATTTTTTTGTAAATATTAAGCACTTCTAACGCACTATTTTTCTTGATTTTATCGCGATATGCTTCAATAGATGTATTCCATAGCTCTGGATAAGTTTCCCATGTTTTAATAAACTCTATTAAATATTGTTTTTCCGTGGGAGTAGTAATATCAACATTATTTTCGCTATGCACACTGTTTTCTTCGCCCATCTTGAATAAAAAGCATAGGCGTCCGCCTCTTCTGAAATCTTTTTTTCAAATAAACTATTGCCGGATTCCCGCACACGACAATATCGTTTACTAGTGTTGAGCGTGATATTTTTATATGAATGAATATGAATTATTCGTTATATTATATTTTTTAACTGTTATTTAACTGCTGTAATATATATTATGTAATATATATTATACTATTTTCAAAGTAAATATAATTCAATGACAAAATGAACGAAGTTCAGACTAATATCAAACAAAAAATAATCATTTTTGTTATTAGCTATATTTTAATGTAAGTAATATTTGGCCTTTCTGCCATTGAGTTAAAGCTCATATTTGTGCGAGGTTATACGATGTGAAGTTTGCCATCCTTATTTTATTTGACCTTGGCTGGACTCGAAGTAGGCCGAATAACTACTAAACATTTCCGATCATTACCGAACCGAGGCGCCACACGCCATTTTCATAGCAGATAATGAATATTATAAATAACAGTCAGTGTTGAAAATAAATAATGATTACAACATTAGAAATTTATAATGAATTATATCTGCTGTTTCTTATAACGCCCAACTTTAACAACAATGTTGTCAACAACAACAATATTGTCAACGACGTTGACAACATTGTTGTGGCAAAAACAGAATTTTTAGAAATCTACAAAAATATTGAGAAACCGTCAAAGCATTAACAATACGCACTTTATTGACAATATTATTGAACGTGTGCGGCCAGGCGTAGATAGCCTTACACATAAAGTAATTACGTAAAATAGTTTTTTTTTGAAAACATATAACAATTTGAATGTAGCGAGATTTGAACCTGCGCCTCTTGTAGTTTTTATACGTTTTCTAAAAGAAGTATTTTTCTTTCCTAATTGTATAATTAAAAAAAAATTAAATTAGCTTCACGCTGTATCCCGCACACAACTACCCACCGCCGAGTTCTGGAGGCATTGCGTGTTGAGTGGCGGAACTCAACGCCGCGCTTTCGCCTCGAAACCAGAGCGAAGAACATGAAAATATAAATGTAAATAAATATTACATTTCCTCGAGTGGGGTTTGAACCCACAGCCAGTTGATTTTATAATAACACTTTGTGCCCCTGTGCCACGACTGGTGTAATTGTGCAATAACACATTAAAAATTAGTATAATATTTTTTTTATTGTATTTTTTTTTATTGAAGGTCACGGTCTAGGCAGACTTTGGCAGCAAATGTTAGCAATTTTACCACATTCCAGTCTAGAAATATCCAGAGCTATTTGTGCTAGATACAAAACCCCTTTGGAATTATATGAGGTAAGTTCATCTATACGATTTTGTATTTTTGTATTTTCGTGTTCATTGCGGCGCTTTGCCTCATAACTAGGGCGATGAAATAATAATATTCAATATTTAATTTCTTAAGTAGGAATCAAACCTACAACCTGTCGCGCTGACAGTCACATGATTGTGCCCCTGCACCACTACTGTTAATGCTATTTATCAGTCACTCAGTACATATGTTTAGGAAAAATGTACTGAAATGGATATAAATAATAATAATTAGTGGATAATTCGCAACTTTCCTCGATTGTGATCTATTTTCTTATAATACTTTATTTTCTTTAGGATAGACGCACAGAAATATTATATTATTTTTTATTACAAATCTTTATACCAGTCGTGGCGCAGGGGCAAAGAGGGTTCGATCCCTACTCGAGGAGATGAAATATTTATTTATATTAATATTTTCATTTCTGTCGAGGGGAAAGCACGGCGTTGAGTTCCGCCACTCAACACTCAATACCTCCAGAAATTGGCGGAAAGTGGGGAACGGAGTGTCTTAACACTAGGTTCCCTCTGCCTACCCTGGTGTGTGCATAATACAGCGTGAAAAATATATAATTTTGTTGTCTTTTAACAATAACCGACCGATGTCCCGATTTGTGATTAACAAAAAGTTGATGTAAAAATAACTTCTTTATTTCTATTTTAGTCGTTAAAATCGGATGGTTATGGCGAATTGGGTTCGTTACCTGTATCTCGTGCAGCACTCCCAGGAGCGAAGACAAGGAAGGTGGGCGTGGAATATTCGAGAAAAATACATGCTTTATTCTGTGAGGAAGATGGAGGCGTGTTGCTGGACTAGATTTAATTTATAACCCTCCACGCAAAAAAAGAGGTGTTATAAGTTTGACTATCTGTGGCTCAAACGAATGGATCGATAATTCAAAGCATCATCACTGCTTTTTTCATTAAAAAACCAGGTTCCTGATGTTAACTCGGGAAGCTATGGTGGCTAATAGTTACACATATATTTTTAATTATATTTAAAAAAAAGTGAGTGAAAAAAAATGTTGAGTTTCTCGCCGGCTCTTCTTATCAGAACTGCCTTTCAGGTCGGTGGTAGTTTCCTGTATGACTGACACTACTGACATTTCTACGTGGCTTGACGATACAAAAGTGCTTATAATCGCCTATATGAATAAGGAATATTTTTTATTTAAAAAAAATTCAAGATAGAGAATCAAGAATATTTTGATTTTAAGAAAGTAAGATTAAATATATCTATCTATCACTGTTACCTTCAATATAAGAAAACAATAATGGGTCTTGTCCTACACAATCTCAGCTAGTTTTTGTAATTATTTATTTGATAGAATATATATTAATTATAATAATTATCTTGATACAATAAATTAAGTGAAAATTCGTTTTCCGTTGCCGTTCTCTTAACATGTTATCATGTTGCCACGTCCAAGCGCCTGTTGTATGTGAAACGGAAATTTTAATATAAAATAATATTCCCGCCTTTGACATCGTGCGCTATATACAAATCGTTAATCAATTTCCCTGCGAGAGGATCTAACCTACGACTGTCGCGCTTACAGTTAGACGCTGTGCCATGTGGGACTTATATTTTTGTCCCTGAAATAGGTGGAAAATGACTGATGATTCGGGTCACCTGATGGTAAGTGACTACCGCCGCCCACGAGTTCCTGCAACACCAGAGGAGCTACAGGTGCGTTGGGCGCCGGAGCCCGGCATTACCTGATGCGAAACGCAGTGGCATAGAGCCACTACTTAACACCGGTTTTAAATGCCGGGGGTGGTAATGATCCGGTCGAGTCTGCCTATTGCTGGCGACGTGACTACCACACGTACTTTAGTCGCCAATTACGACAACACCAGTACCAGGATGATCCTATTACACGGCACAAAATTTTCTAGACATTGTATGTTGAAATGACGAATGTTAACGCCGCACTTTATTTTCAGAACGAAAAAAAAAGAAAATAATTGAATCCCTTTACTACAAATGGAAGGCACGCAAACTTTGCGTTTATAGGTAGAGACGCTGTGCCACTGCAGTAAGACGGCCTCGTTAAAGAAATGATAAAAAATCTATGACTAAAACTGTCAAATTGATAGTCTTCACCTTTTGAAATCGATAAAAAAAATAATTGCTTTACGCTGTATCCCGCACATAGCAGGGTTACCAGAGGAAATAAAGTGTTAAGACACTCTGTTCCCTATTAAAACACTTTCGTTCAGAACTTTCTGCCGAAAAATAAATTTAATGATTTTTTGCAATTTCTGTTTTAGGATATAAAAACGTATCTAAGAATTATATATGTACATTAATATAATGTAAAGAATTCAATTGATCTTAATTCGTGTAATGTTTTTGTATGATATAGACGTGAACAAAGAATTCTGGAAGCATTGCGTATTGAGTGGCGGAACTCAACGCCGCGCTTTGTCTCGACACCAGGGCGAAGAATGAAAATGTAAATTTAAATAAATATTTCATTTCCTCGATGGAGGGGATGGAATCCACAACCTGTCGCACTTTGTGACATTGGGCCGCGAATTTTTTTCGAACACTTTTTTTTTCTCATCTAGTCTTTGATCATTTTTTTTATTGCCTTTTTTTGTAACTAAATGCAATAGCTTAAACACCGGCTTTTTACATACTAGCTATCAGCGTCAGATTTTTCAAGATCAGTGTAAATGGTAAGATATTAGAACAAGTGAATGAAATGGTATACTTGGTAAGTATGTTCAGGAGAGATGGAAGATACGAGATGGATGTGGAAAGGCGTATTGCTGCCGGTAACAAGGTTAACGGAGCCTTAGCTGCATTGATGAGACGGCGAAACGTCAGCTCAGCTGCGCGTTTGGCCGTACACAATGCAATTTTGGCACCGACTCTGTTATACGGCAGCGAAACGTGGGTATTACAAAAGAAGAATGAAAGAAAGATGAATGCTGTGGAGATGCGATCTCTTTGTAGGATATGCGGAGTCAGCTTAGCTGATCGAATCCGCAATGAAGAGGTATACAGAATGGCAGGTACTAGCGAGGATATCATGGTGAAAAAGAAAATTGAGCGGTAAGAGAGGCAAGGGGAGACCTCGGTTGACCTTCGAAAACATATATCAAAGATATTGGAGGAAGGTCACGTTAAAAAGCATGCAGATCCTCCGGAGGGCATGTATGAAGAGGTTCATGACAGTGGACGAGGCGAAAGAGGTATGTAGAGACCGTAGCGCTTGGCGCTCCGTTCTCTCTGACTGCCCCGCTACGGAGAAAGCGTGAAGTTAGTTTAGATTTAGTATTGCCAATAATATTGAACAATATTATTGACAATAATATTGTGTGTGTGCGGGCAGCCTAAGGACCTACATCTAATCTGGTAGAAATCATTATTTATCACGACAGTAGAAATTTGCAGTTTAGTTTTTTTCGGCATGTTGTGTCTACCATGTATGTTGTGTGTACCACCAATTTTACCTATTTATATACTTATAAAGTAGTTTAAACTGTGGTTTCATTTAAAGTGGTGCTTACATTTCCACCATGTATACTTTATTGACTAAAATAGTTTTTATAATAATATTTTTTTTCTGTAACACACATTTTTAAGTGTGGTCGACCAAACCTCGTTTATCTAACATACAAAAACTAAAAATGATACTTCTCATCTTTTCTCTTAAATAATATTTATATAGTATAATAAAGACAATAAAGAATTCTAACTAACTAATAAAATCTTCTTTATGTAGTAGACATTGTCGTAATTTAAACCTTGTTATTGACGGCCGCCATGTTGACATACAATAACCGCTTGTGACTATTATTATTTGGCGAGTTTTATCAAAAAAGCGACTATTCTGTGCAACACGCAAACGCAGAACGAGAGGCGAGCAGCGGACAAAGTGGGGGAACCCCCTCTCCCCTTTACCTTTAATACTTGTATATGCCGACAAAATCGTTATTGCTTATGAGAAGCACGCGCGATAGAATTGCGCAGAACGCGTATTTTGATAACTGTATATGAGGCGTTCAGAACCAGAGTGGACTATCCCACATTATTGTGAAAATTAAATTTTAAAAGTCAAATCATAGTATGCCATGCTATCTGTCGGCTGTATTAAGAACTATACTAATTTCAAAACGAATTAAGAGATAGAGCCACTTAACAGATAGTCCAATGTGTCTTTTATATTTAGTTGGCAGTGCAAGAATGGATCAAGCTGATGAGTTTGGTCCACTCTGGTCCTCAACGCCTCATATAGGATAGAGAGACGCCCGCTCCCCCGCGATTCCGATCAAAACACTAAAGCACAGTCGAGCGCAATCCTGCAAGTTGTTTACTATGAAATGTGAATATAATATGTACAAAATGGCGTAGTAGAGCATAATAATATTACAAATAATAATTAGTGTATCAGTCTTTAAGAAACTGCAAAATAAATTTATGGATAAGTATTTTTATTCATTATAATGAATTAATTAAGTTATTACTTAACCAATCCAAATTCAATCAAAAAATTCCAATAAAAGAAAATACTTTGTTACCGTTTTACTTAAAACATTATTTATTAATGTATACAAGAAAATAGAAAAAAATTTGTTTAAATAAAAATTGACAACTAACAAAGCAAGCATTTAAAACGGTAAAAGACATTTTTGTTTACTGTTGCACTGTGAACAAGAATATAATTCATTATTATATTCTTGTTTGAATCTTGTAGTGTGAGCTCGATTGTACTTGTAAAGATGTGTGGGTATGAATTTCCTGTAAGGACGTAGCACTCACACTGAGGCATGGCAAAGGGATATCAGATTATTATTTTTTATACTTTAAAAAAATATTTAAATTATTTAAAAAAAAAAAAAATATAATTTTAATTTTCTTAATATAATCTTTAAGAAGTGTAAGAATTGCCAAATACTTTTTTATTCATATTGCATGTAGAAGCTTGCATTACGCATAGTAAATGTTTATGTTGTACATAGCTACAAAGTATTTACATAGATATCATGGTTCATTAGTTTCACGTTGTATCCCGCACACAGTAGGGTAGGCAGAGGGAACTTAGTGTTAAGACACTCCGTTCTCCACTTCCTGCGGTACTTTGTCTCGACACCAGAGCGACTAAATGAAAATATAAATGTAAATAAATATATTTTTTCCTCGAGTGGGGATCGAACCCACAACCAGTTGATTTTACAGTCACACTATGTGCCCCTGCGCCACGACTGGCCTTATTAGTTACTTAACCTTATTTAGAATTGACTCCTGTTTGCCATTTACACAAAAACTTACTTTCCGGGCCAGTCTCGAATTATTCTCATCAAAATAAAATAAATTATATGTCCTAATAAAATTTCCGTTTTGTATAATTTACTATAACATAAAGATGATCAGATATTTTAAATAACATTTAATTATGATTTGCTAAGCGTGGAGTAAAACAACATAACAGGGTAACACTGATCGAACATTTTCTGCGCATACGTATTCTGCGCAATTTCACGCGACTACTTCCGATTATCAATAACGATGTTGACAGACTATACTTAGTGCGAACGTAACCTTGCTGGAGTGTACACACGTCGGCTCTACAAGTACACTTACGTTCACATGTTTTAATTTGATTTATTATTTTTTGGTTTATCTGTTTTATTTAGTTAAAATGCCTCTCGGACGCTACGCAGTTTTGCGTACACAGACACGTGAAATGGTGTATAATGTTTATAATTTTATTAAAAAGGAATCTGAAGAAGGGCTTCAATTTAATTTGAATTGTGTGCAAAAGCGAACTGCAGCAGCAACAGGTGTAAGTGTGAACACTTGTCGACAAATTGTTAATTTAGTGAAAACGTCTAACGCCAGTTTAGGTCTACGTACTCCAGGAAAGAAAAGACTTGCAAGAAAAAGGGTTACTGAAGCAAATTGCTATGACCAGTTGGTAATTAGAAGAATTGTTCACACCTTTCATATTGTTGAAGGCAAACTGCCCACTCTTATTCAACTTTTAAAAAAGTTGAAAACAGAAATAAATTACAGTGCATCTACTACCAGCTTGCAGAATCTTCTTAAAAACTTAGGATTTAAGTACAAGAGAACTGAAGATAATAAAAAAATATTGATTGAAAACACGAATATTCGTTTTGAACGTATGGTGTATTTGGCTAAGTTATCTAAATATCGTGCTGATGGCAGACCAATCGTTTACACAACTGAATCCTTCGTTGACGTTTCTTATAGAAATTCAATAGAGAAGCCGGAGAACAGACCAAAAAAGACCGTTACTAAAAATTTTCGTATTGTCATAGCAAACGCTAAATATGAAACGGGCTTGTGTCTTTTAGTGTTTAAAGAAGGTATAAAAACTGGAGACTATCAGGGGACGATGGATTCTGAGAATTATGAAAGATGGGTCCAGACACAATTAATACCAGGTCTTCCGCCGAATTCAGTTGTAGTACTAAGCAATGCTCCTTATAGTAAAAAAATTGAGGACAGACCGCCTACTTCAAACGCTAAGAAACTTGACATGATATCATGGCTTATTGATAAGGGTGTACCTTGTAACGAGAATATGCTTAAACCAGAACTCTTTAAATTAATTAGCTTAACCAAAATAAAACAAAGAAGTACAAAATTGACAAACTTTTTCAAGAACACAATCATACGGTGTTACGTCTTCCACCAAACCATCAAGACCTTAATCCGTTGGAAATGGCCTGGGTTGACATAAAACGTTTCGTAATGGAAGAAAATGTCCAATGCGATGTTAATAACGCAATAAGACTCATAGAAGAGAAAGTTAATAGCATGGCTGAAAGTGAATGGACGGCATTGTATGATGAGGTGAAGAAAGTAGAGGAGGAATATAAAAGAAGTGAGCAAATCATTGACGATTTAACAGATGAATTTACTTTTCGCGCGAGTGATAATGAGTCAGAAGAAGAAGAAGAACAAGATTACAGTGAAAACGATACTGATTCATCTGATGAAGATTTATCTAGTGATTAAGATATAAAAAAAATGTTTAAGCTAATAAACAATTAACGATTCTTTACGAATTTAGTTTATTTTCTGTCACCTATTTCAATGAAAAAATATATATACTTATCTCAATATTCTAAGTTAATGAATTATTTACTTGACTGTACAATGTATTGAAGATGCATACAATTTTATATTGTTGTTGCTTTTTATGTAAAAAATGTCATTACACAGTTTATATATTGTCGATTACTTTGTAAATTAATAAAAGTAAAGTACTGAGATGATTTAACATTTTGCGGTACAGTACGGTAAACTTATAGCATAATTTAATAACATGGTTGTCAAAAACAAAAAACTTGCTATGTCTGAACGATCATAAAGTTTAATATGGTATTGCCATAGTAATATTACATTTGATCTAATAAAAATCGTCTTTATCATTTTAAATGAAGAGAGATATTTTATATATTTAATGGAAATAAACATGAAATATTTCTGTTCATTAAAATATTTTAGATATTTTATAGTATAATAATTAAAGCCTAATATTTTTGTTTGAAACACAATAACACACATTATTTACAATTACTTTGTCAGGTTCTTATAATAAGGTTTTGCATATAGGATTTAATAAGTTTTTTAATTTTGTAATAATTTTTTTTAAGACATTAGTCTGCTCTTAGTAATGCTTAAAAAACCAAAATGTCAACATAATGTCTTAAAGAGTCAAAATAAAAATATCACAATCTAACCTCAAATGTAGCCTTACTTCGTTAAGTTTTCACCTTTGATAAACCCTTTTTGTCAATTATAAATAAAAGTACTTTAAAAATTATGACGGTGTTTATATCAAGACTCGCCATATCGACTCTCCGCAATACTTTTAAAACAATTGCAACAAATCCACTAAAAGAGTTGAGGCCGGCCAAAAATGACATTTTTCCAAAGAAAAATGATTTATTTCGTATGGGACAGCAGATATTTAGAAATTATTCCAATGATAATATACAACCTACCACAATGACTGTGGATAACAAGAGCTTGCTTTAAAGAAGAAAACAGTTCACAAAAAAGTGGTTCTCGAAGACTTAACTAAGAAAGAAGGACATTATTTAACTTTGGCGTATGCTACAGCTAATTCATATGATTTAAAAGGTCTAAAAGAGAGATTAGTACAGCAAAAGTTATATGAACCGGGAACGTAAGGTTTTTAAAGATTTATTTTCTTATAATAATGATGTAATATTTTGTATAAGTGATGTAACTATTTTTTTTGGATTATTTTTAGTAAATGGTCATTCATTACATTCATCATTTTTCTTCGGTTATCAAACACAGCTTGATAAGAATAAAGGAAAGTGATCATGTAGTTATCTTTTTTATCAATATAAATAGAACAATTTTTTATGTGAAATTCATAATTTATTAATTATATAATCACCGAAACTGTTCAAGAGTAATAAATTATAACATTAAAATATTATTTATCAATTTACATATTTCACATAGGGTACAAGATATTTCACATTTTTATTTGAATATGTTTTAGTGTTACTCCTCACAAGGGATAGAAAAATATTCATTAAACATAAAAACTTAAGGTGTTTAATTCAAGTTTTTATATTTAATACCTATGCCTACACTTCATGGAAACCATCTAATCCATATATTCTTATCAAGCTATATTGAACTTGGATGATATTTAAAAGATGTGGATTCAGGTCTTGTTAATTTTTTTTTATTTCTTAAACCATTATTCTATTCTAAAATATTTTTGTATCATTATTTCACATGAAGTCTAGGAATAGTATTCATTGTAAACATAAATATTTACCATGTACAATATTTGTATGAGTTTAACAGATAAATAATAGGACCTCTGTACTAATCTTAGGTTAAAAGCACAAGAAATAGGTGATGTAGTGGTAGCAAAACCAGTGTACAGCATCGGCGATGAACCTCGTGAAATAATTTTCTTTAAAGAAGGCGCAGTTGTATTTTGGAATTGTACTGAATTGGAAGCTAATAATGTTTTGGATTTTACAAAGCCGTGAGTATCTTATGTAACATATTTTATGACAATTTCTTTCAACTTAACACTATTCTGCATATACCAGAGAAGGCAATATCATCTACATCCATTGGAATATGTAGCACTCCACAACTTCGCGGTTTCGTAGAAACTTACTTCCATCCACCAAACAACTGTGGAATGGCTTACCAATAGTAGTGTTTTCAGGTCAATATGACTTGGGTACCTTCAAAATCACATCTATCTCCACCTTAAATCGTCATCAGTGTACTTATAGCTCTTTCTGCATTACACGTGGCTATGGGCAGCCGTGACCACTTATTATCAGGTGACTTGTACGCTAGTCTGCTTTGTTTTTTCCAAAAAAAAGGCAAAGGAATCTAGTGCTGAGGCATACTGTTCTCCTTAGTATCAACTCATCGCCGTGCTTTATCTCGTTACCAGGGTGAGGAAAATGAATATATTAAATATTTAATTCGCTTGAATGGAAATCAAACCCACAACCAGTCGCATTTACCGTCACACACTTGTGCCTCTGCATCAAGACCGGTGTCTCAATATTATTCTTTCCTAAATATTATAAATAACACAAAAAATGTGGAAATATTGTAATATTTCAATTTATTTGCAGATTTGAAGAAGAGAGCTATCCAAGAGAGGTTGTCACAAAGGAAAGAGAAGTTATGACTTATCAATACCAGCCAAATGCGTGAGTTTTATTAGAAATAAATAATATAATAATTGAATTAAATATATTTATAACTGTTCAATTTATTCGTTTTCTTTTTATATTTTAATTTATTAAACTTTTTTTTCCCAGAAAAAGGTGCTACTTGCAAGAGTCTTGTTTCGTGCTTGTCCCTGACGGAGATAATTCTTTAGAGAAATATTCTTTCAGGTACTATTTTCAATTTCAACACTATTTTACAGTCAATTTAATTCAATTCATAAAAGTATCTAATTTTTTCTCAATATATTCTGATGTCTCTGTCACGTTTTATTATCGCCCGTAACCTGATTTAACACACAAATTAAAATTTCTATAGATTTAAAATTTTAAAACACTTACATTAGACACTTAATTGGTGGCGTTGAGTACCACAACCCATCACTAAGGCTGTAATGATACTATTCTTTTTTATTAGCTTCACATTATATCCCCCACAAAGCGAGGTAGGCAGAGGGAACCTAGGAACCCAGTGTTAAGACACTCCGTTCCCATTAAGATTCTACATTGTCTGACCATTCCATTCTCTATTTGAGATAAAGTCTTAAGCAAAAATATTATAATAAGTTTATGTTTCTATAATTCCAGTCATGCAATGGCTCAGTCGGCCCGCCTCGGCGCGTGGGAAGCGAGACTGGAAGCTCTCGCCACCTCCATACGGACGCACACCGTGCTCATGGAGAAGGAGGGCGCCACCAGGGTGGAGAAGAAGGAGGTATATATGTATATGTATACAAGTTTTACGCTGTATCCTACATGTAGTGACCTCCGCTCTCCGCTTTCCAACTAATTTTGGTGGAATACTTATTTAGAAAACGTATAAAAATTTGAACGTAGCCGTAGAAACCGACCAGGCGCTCTGACCACTAAGCCATACGTTCTCATCAAGCTACGTCGAAATTTTTATACGCTTGTTACAACTTATTTATGTTGTTAGCATCTCTGTAGGGAGATTTTTACAAATTTCCGCTACCCAAAGATAATTACTAAGAATTATCGTTTGGCAAGAGAGAATACTATTTTTTTAAATATTTTTAAACATTTTTAAAGTGTTATTCCACACTTAGGAAAGAAAAATATTTATTTAGAAAACGCGCGCGCGGCGCGGGTTTGAGTCCCGCTACGTTCAAATTTTTATATGTTTTCTAAATAAGTATTTTTCTTTCCTAAATGTGGAATAACACTTTAAAAATGTTTAAAAATAATTTTGGTGGCATTACGTGTTGACAGCAAAGTGAAGAAATGAAAAATAAATATTTTACTTCATTGAGTGGGGATTGAACCCTCAACCTATCGCGTTTACAGTCACGCGCTTGTGCCATTACGCCTCAACTGACCTCAATTTCTACTAGCTATTTATATATATTTATTCGTATTTATAGTTGTTATTCGTTTAAAATTTATTTAGCGGTAATTGTTGACTGAAATATGTAATAATATTAAAAATTGGAGTGTCTTACTACTAGATTTAAGTTAAGAACGCTTGATGTTGACAAAAAAAAAAATGGAAGTAATTGAGGCGTTCAACAGCTGAAGGAATACTTCTGGGTTCAATTCCAACATGAGGCAATGAATCAACTTTTTTGAAATATTGTTACATTCAAAAGATTTAAAAGAAAATTTACATATGTATTTTATATTACAGGTAGTACGTAAGTTAGGCGAGTTGTTCTCCCTCCGTCACCGACTTAACGTAGAGTCCGACCTCTTGGACACTCCCGACTGTTACTGGGAGGAAGAGAGATTAGAGAGATTGTACTCTAACACTGTTGCTTACTTTAGTATTCCGAGGAGAATTAGGGTGAGTTGTGGGTTCGAATTACAATAGTTTGAATGTTTTATTGTATTTTAAGAGTATGGTAAAATTCTATATTAATATTTCAAAAAGTAACCGAACTGGTTTGAGGCCATTCGTAGCGCAGGGGCACAAAGTGTGACTGTAAAATCGACTGATTGTGGGTTCAATCCCCACTCGACGAGATGAAATATTTACTTAAATTTATATTTCCATTTCTTCGCTCTGGTGTCGAGGACAAGCGCGGCGTTGAGTCCTGCCACTCAACACGTTCGACATAAAGTGGGAAACGGAGTGTTTTAACACTTAGTAATTACAAATATATTGTTTAATATATTGTTTTATATAATATCCGTTACGATTACAGTTCGGTTAAATCAAAACAAATAAATCAGTTTCGTAGGCAGAGGGATAGGTTCCTCTTATTATATAAAACAATATATTAAACAATATATTTGTAATTACTAAACTGTTATTATAAAAGTTTCTGATAATTTCAAATAAACAACAAATATCACTGTCATTGTCAAAAACAGATTCTTTAAAAATAAATTTTTTAAATACCTAATATTTTTGAAAATTAAATCAGCTTTGAACATCTGATTTAATATTTCTTATTTTCGAAACTTATTTTATTCTACCCATGTTCTTTTTCTTTTATTATACTTTTTTTACGACATAAATTTTTGTCAAAAACTTTTCACTATCAGGTTCTCAACGAGCGCCTCTCCCACTGTGTGGAACTCCTCGAGCTGGTCTCCCTCGTGGGCGGCAGATAGACACCATGTGAGGCTCGAATGGATGGTCATAGCCCTCATTCTGGCTGAAGTCTGCTTTGAATTGCTGCACTGTGTCGAGAGATACGTACTGGATAAGTGAATGGGGGCAGATATAAGGGGGCATGGGGATGGCTGTATGTATTGTATGGGCTATGTATGCTTCACGCTGTTACCCGTATATAGTGGGGTAGGAGGGAACCTAATGTTGAGACACTCCGCTTCTCATGCATTTAATTAATTTTCGTGATTTTGCGTTTTAAATCGCTGAATACAACGCCGCATTGTCTCTGAAGCAAGATAATGAAATATTAAGTAATAAATTCTCCCGAGTAGAAGTTGAACCTACAACCGTCACGTTTGCAGTCACACGCTGTACCACTGCGCCATGGTGGCCTTAATATGTGTGTATGGGTTCACATCCATACCTTATAACATATACATATTATATGTGTATCAGTTGGAGTGTGTGTATATATGACAGATTAATGTATGAATGAGTGACATTCTGGGCGTTCTATGCTTTGAATTAGTACATTGTGTTAAGAGATGTATACTGAATAAGTAAATTATGAAAAACAAATGGGGGAAAACGTATATGGGGTCGTATAGCATCTACATATATGGGGGTGTAGAGGCGATTATGTTTATGGGGGCAAGAAAACGTACAAAAAAAAATATTATGACAGCGAGATTTGAACTCGCGCCTCTAGTGTACCGTCCAATAGCTCTGACCACTAAGCTATACGTTCTCATCAACTTACTCTTTAGAGCGTTTGGTCGCTTTACAAGCGGCGTGGGTTCGAGTCCCGCTAGGTAAAAAAATATACTTTTTAAATTTTGCCTTTCATAACAATAGTGTTTGTTATTACTGACCTAGGTATCTCACAAATTGTTAAGCCAAATTTAGTTGTAATTAAACATGAAATGTATATTTATTAGAATATAAGTTATACTTAGTTTTTAGTTTTTGATAAAAATAGGAATTCAAGGACTGAATGACACAAAAATTGTTGCAGTTTAAAATTATTATTTGTTAATAAAAGATAAAAATGTATATTATATTTTATTTATTTACTCTTAATGATTATTAAAAGTTAACATTTTACTTATTTCGTTTTTGCAGCTTCACGCTGTAAGTAGAGTAGATAGAGGGAACCTTGGAACCTATTGCTAAATAGCTCCGTCCCTCACGCATTGCAAATTGAATGGCAGAACCCGAATATATCCCGGATATTGAGGGTAGGCAGAGGGAACCTGGAAACCTAGTGTCGTACGCTGAATTATTGTGGAATTGTATAATTGGTGGAACTCAACGCCGCTCTCTGCCTGGTTACCAGAGCAAGGAAAAAAATAACATTAAATATTTCATTCCCTCAAGTGGGTATCGAACCCACAACCGTCACGTCTACAGTCACTGAATTAATATAATGTTAAAATACTGTATAATATTATCCATTTCCTGCAGGTTTAGAGACTTTATGGGCTTAGTAGTAGTAGTAATGTATTCTGTTTTATAAAATCTGAAATAATTTTACAAAAAAATAATAATGTTCATCATAAAAAAAACGCCTCTTATCTGAAAATGGATGTAGCGTGTTGGAGGCGGAACTCAACGCAGCGTTTTATCTTACAATATTGAAATAATGAAAAAAAAAACACATTTAAATCAACATTTTTCAATTTAAGAAATTGATAAAAAGGAAGGAAAACGTAATAATAATATTATATATTAAATACAATACATTTTTCAATTTAGGAAAGTGACAAACAAATAAATCACCAAAAGAAAACTCGGTTCTTGTGGAACCTTCACGGAATCGAACTTCCACTTTGGTCAACGCGACGTCTCATTAAAAGTAACGGCCGCTAATGAGCAATTGTGTGTAATTAATATTAAAAGAGCCGCCGCGTTATCGCCTCCGTCGCGTGATAGCATCTCTGATGGGATGCGGATGCTGGGACCACGGTTGTAGGGCTTGGGGGACAATAGTAGGTTCCCTCTCCTTACCCGTATTTAGCTGGGTAAGGAGAGGGATGGGGTTAAGACATTCCGTTCCCATAGGTCATGACAGCCTAGTGTTTAGATACTCCGCTATCCACTTTCTGCCGAATTCTGGAGGTATTGCGTGTTGATGGGCGGAACTCAACGCCGTACTTTTCCTCGACACCAGAGCGGATAAATTACAGTATTAAATATTTCATTTGGAACTTGGAATCAAACTCACCACCTATCGCGGTTACGGTCACAGGCTTGTACCCCTGTGTAACGATTGGCCTCGATCATTATTTCTTATTAAACTCTATATATAAATGGGGAACGGGAGTTCTTTAATACAAACGGAGCGTCTTAACACTAGGTTCCCAGGTACCCATTGTTGCCCAGCGTGAACCAAAAAAATCACATTTGTCAGAAATATAAGATTTTTTTAAAATATCCCATATTCGAAAACATAACTTATTGTCACCTAATTTTAAATACTACAATGACAATATCGCAGCCCACAATGCGGTCCGCGACATTAAGAATCAGTTTTTGCTCGTTGAAGTAAATTGATTCATCTTTTTAATTGCGCGTGCGAAGGTGAGAGTGAAATAATCACTTTAGATGGTTTTACAGAAATATTGTAAGGGTTTGAGGTCGTCGTGACGCAGTGTGAAGGTGGTTTGGCTGTAGATGGAACGGCTATGGGTTCAATTTCCCTTTGAGAAATTAAATATTTAATATTGTAATTTTTTCGCTCTGGTCTGTCAACACTCAATGCCTACAGAATCTGGCGAAAATTGGGGAACGTAGTGTCTGAATACTAGGTTCCCTCTGCCTACCCCACTATCGGCGGTTCAGTGAGAAGCTGATAAAAAATTATAATAATTGCATTTTTTTTGAAAATTGTAAAACCCACTGAGGACTCCGTACCAATTTCAAGATTATAGATTCGGTAATAGTTTCTTTCTATAAAATACTTAAAAATTTTAATTTTTCCAATTTTTTACTTATTGTATGTTCTATCTTTATATGTTCTATCTTTGCGCCAAATTTTATAATTGTAAGTCCACGGGAAGTACGATAAAAGTTTCATTAGATTAATAAATTTATCGCTCTTTAACAATATTTTAGGCCAGTCGTGGCGCAGCGGCACAAAGTGTAACTGTCAAACCGACTGGTTGTGGGTTCGATCCCCACTCGAGGAGATGAAATATTTACTTAAATTTATATTTTCATTTCTTCGCTCTGTGAGGGGAACGGAGAGTCTTATCTTAACACTAGGTTCCCTCTGCCTATCCTGCTGTGTGCGGGATACAGCGTGAAGCTGATTTGATTTAATAATATTTTTTATTCATTAGAATTTAGAAATAATAAGAATATATCTAATTCCATTATTTATAATTTTTTTCAATTTGTTTATTTAATAATAGTGAAATTGTACCACTATGCACAATATCACGTCAAAAATATTTAGGAATTTGAACCCACAACCATTTATGCGTTTACATGACATAATTTTCAAAATTTTTTATAATATACATCGCAGTTGAACAAAACGATAGCTTGTATTATACCGTTGTAACGCCATCTATCGGCGGGCATGTTAGACTTTGTATTTATTTTATTTTTAAGTAATATTTTTTTAGTAATTCATAAAATAGATGAATTACTAAAAAAATATTACTTAAATTTTTAGTAATTAATAAAATAGATTTTTTTTTTCAAAATTCATTAAATATTAACTGTAAACCCGATAGGTTTTGGATGCGAGATCCTCTCAAGGACATTAAATAATTTATTTAATTTCTGTTCATTATTTCGCTTTAGTGTCAAGGGAAAAGCACGGCGTTGAGTTCGACACGAAATCCCTCAAAAAAAAGGCCGAAAGCGGGGACTGGAGTGTATTAACACTAGGCTCTCTCTGCTTACGTATTGCGTACGTTCGATTAATAAATTATGAAAAACAAATGGGGAAAAACGTATATGGGGTCGTATAGCATCTTCATATATGGGGGTGTAGAGGAGATTATGTTTATGGGGACAAGAAAACGTACAAAAAAAATATTATGGCAGCGGGACTTGAACCCGCGCCTCTTATGTGCCGTCCAATCGCTCTGACCACTAAGCTATACGTTCTCATCGCATACGCTTGATAAAACTTATGTATGTTGTTAGCTTCTCTGTAGGGAGATTCTTACAAATGTCTTAAAACTTACTCTTTATAGCGTTTGATCGTTTTACAAGCGGCGTGGGTTCGAATCCCGCTAGCTTATATTTTTAAGTATTTTTAAATTTTGCATTTCATAGAAATAGTATTTGTTATTACCTATATATAAATATACATTTAAATTAGGTATCTCACAAATTGTTAAGCCAAATTTAGTTAGAAATCAATATTTAAATAGAAATTACTGCTTTGCTTAGGACTTTGCCTCGACACCAGAGTGAAGAAATGGAAATAAATAGTTAGAAGATATATCATCAGCTTCAGCTTCACGCTGTATCCCGCACACAGCAGGGTAGGCAGAGGGAACCTAGTGTTAGACACTCCGTTCCCCACTTTCTGCCGAATTCTGGAGGAATTGGGTGTTGAGTGGCAGAACTCAACGCCGCGCTTTACCTCCTACCTACCTTTAGAAGATATATATTAAATGTATATAATATTTTTTATCTTATAGAATCTAGTTAGATACATCTTCTTTAATTTATATAGATTAAAATGAAATTGTACCAATTGATACAATTTCATACAAAAATTTTTTGGGAATTAGATTCCTCAACAGTTTAGACATTAAAAGTACCAAAATTTTTTATAACCTAGATCGCGATTGAACGAAACGATAGCCTGAATTATTCCGTTGTAACGCCATCTATCGGCGGACTTGTATTAATTTTATTTTTAAGAAATTAAAAATTAGTATGTAATTCAATAAATAGCTAATTATAATACAAAATGGTTAATTCATTAAATATTAACTGTGAACGCGACAGGTTTTAGGTTCGAATTCCTCTCGAGGACATTAATTCATATCTTTTTTGTTATTTCATTTCTTATCATTATTTCACTTTGGTGTCAAGGCACAGTGTTGAGTTACGTTACTCGATAAGTAATGCCACCAAAATACAGCCGAAAGTGGGGAATGGAGTGTTTTAACAGTAGGATCCATCTGCCTACTTTCTTACACGCGGGACGTTGAAAAGTTAAATAATTTATTAAAAATGTGGTTAAATTTTAACAGTGGCAAGTGCTTATTAATTCTGTTTTTTTCATTTTTTTAAAGTGTAATGCTTAAAACTTGCTTAAACAAAATATAAAATAAACATATATACAAGTATAAATAGGTCGTTGCATTCAAAACCATGTATCGAACCCACGACCCCTTTTTAACAACGTGTATTAACATTCAAACATTGATATGAAACAATACTTATTCTTTCAACTAACGTGATTCGTGATAGTTCCTCACGAAATACAACGTATGGGAAAATCACCTTTATTCTAAAGACAATAAGAATTAAAATTGTAAGCTTTTTTGTATTTTACGTACCGGAAGTTGATATAGTGTTAATAACGATTGTGGTAATTTTGAGCTTTTCGTGCTTTTAAGTCGACAATAAGCTTAATATAGCTTTATATCTATATATGTACTAAAAAATTAAATTAAATTAGCTTCACGCTGTATCCCGCACACAGCAGGGTAGGCAGAGGGAACCTAGTGTTAAGACACTCCGTTCCCCACTTTCTGCCGAATTTTGGAGGCATTGCGTGTTGAGAGGCAGAACTCAACGCCGCGCTTAACCTCGACACCAGAGCGAAGAAATGAAAATATAAATTTAAGTAAATATTTCATCTCCTCGAGTGGAGATCGAACCCACAACCAGTCGGTTTTACACCACGACTGGTCTCAGTACTATTTATACTAATATTTTAATGTGGAAAAGGAAGAGTTAGTTTGGTTGAACGAGCTAATCTCAGGAACTGTTGGTTCGAAATGAACATTTTTGTATTTTCTTTTAAACGTGTGTATATATGTTAAATGAAAACATTCATTCTAGTAACATGATTTTTTCAGCTTCACGCTGGGTAGGCGGAGGGAACCTAGTGTTAAGATACTGAAGGCATTGTAGAACGAAGAAATGAAAATATAAATTAAATTAAATATTTAATTTTCTCGAATGGGGATCGAACCCACAACCAGTGATGACTAAGGTGGAAAATACTATTTTCATTTAGTAAAACGTAGTAACAAGATATTCTGTAAAATGTAGAATCTCATATTTTACCGTTCTCATAAGAATTTTGAGAAACCCTTCCTTTGTGGTCCCCTAAACGCCTCAAGAACAGGTTCCTTGATTGTTTCAATGTTCAATTTCAGCGTTTTACGCCGCATGGTACAACGGCTCAACATCGAGTCAACATTTTTTTTTAAATTTTCGAACCATTTTTTTGTTAATTTTGAACTTAAAGTTTTCAGGGCAATTTTTTTGTTAAGTAAGTATATTTCTGGTGTGGGCAAAAGACTCTTCTGGGGGTGGGCATTTTGGCTTTGGACCACCCAGCCCCCCTTTATTCCTGTGCCCATAATAGTCTGTCAGTCACTCAGTAGCGGAACAGTTTTATATATTTACATATAAAAGAATATAGATGAATTAAATTATTCCTCGCATAATTAAAGTTGACTAATTTTAATGAACACGACATAGTTAGTAGCTACGTATATCTTTACTCTTTGATCTTCGCCTCACTAAATACAGATGGTTCTTTGATTTTACATAACTTGCGTTGGGTTGTATCGTTTATATTAAATACTTATATGTATGTATGTATTGTCTTTATTGTGAACTATCTGTGTGTGAGAATCGAAGCCACAACCGTCGGGTTGTGGCTTCGATTCTCACTCGGGGGACTGAATTAGTTTAATTTTCTCGTTCTAGTAAAAAAAACAGAGCGCTCTGTGGAGTTGCGGCGAAAAGTGGAGAATGGAGTGTGTCAGGGGAACATAGTCTTATAATACTGGGTTCCCAGGTTCCCCCTGCATACCCTGCTATGTGCGGGATACAGTGTGAACCTAAAAAATATACACAATATACATATTCCCTCAACCAAGAATCGAATCTCTCCTTCTTTTTCTTTTTCCACTAAGCACGATGGCCTCGATAGATAAATTTAAGTATATTTAAGCTTATCTCGTGATAAATCCGCGTTATCTGAACCCCATTCTACCTACGTTGTGGGCAGAGCGCATGCGCGGGGAATCACCGCATTTTTACCACCAGTCAGCTGTCAAAGGCCGAAAGCGTTCTGACGCGTTATAGTCTTAAAAATTAAAAAAGAAAAACACGAAAAGAAGGTTCTTATTAATAATAAATTGTTAATTAAATATATAAATTTTGAATTAATAAATAATTTTCTAATATTATCTTAATATTTGAAGTGGATGTGTTATTTTTTTTCATGTTTATAACGTTAGAACAGATTTATTGTTTAGTTTTCACAATATAATAATAATAATAATTGATAATAAATTATTAATAATAGAAATTGGTTATATATTGTGTCATTGAAAGAAAAAGAGAGATAATAACCACGCTGCGGTTGCTTTTGGGAGTCCATATGTCACACGGTTTGTGTACGCAGAACTAGAGGAAGGAAGGCGAAGATTATTTGCAGGTAAGTTTTAGTATATTTTTTTTCTTAATTTGAACCAGTTTAATTAATTGTGGTAGTAGTGGGTCAATTTGCGCTCTCGTGAATGAGTTCTTTCGCTCTGGTATTGGGATAAAGCGTGGCGTTGAGTTACGCTAGTTAATACGCCGTAGAAAATCATACGGTGCGTTGAAATCCGCCACTGAACAACAACGGAACGCGAGACTCCTAACACGAGATTCTCAGGTTCCATCTGCACATCCTCATATAGCATACAGCGTTAAGCAGCGTGAAAAAAAAAACAAAAAAAACAATTTAAGCATATCTGTATTACAAACATTATTATAAGATACAATCAAAGATGCCTTTTACTATTAGGTACTATCTTAGCAACATAGTAAAGCTGAAGATTTTGTTGGTTGGGACGCTCTAATCTCAGGAACTACTGGTTTAAATTGAAAAATATGTTCATGTTCATTTATCGAGGAAGGCTATATTACATCATGTTAATCGTTTCAATGTAACCCACTGTATCTACGACGAGATACTTCTTCGGACATTTATGTTGTTTAATAAATCAAAATCGACTGTCCTCGATTGTTTAATAATCATAAAATAACATCGATTGCTTCACGTTGTATTCCTTACATAGCAGGATAGTTAGAGGGAACCTGGGAACCTATTATTAAGACACATCCTTTCCCCACTTTCCATCGAGTTCTGGAGACATTGCGTGTTGAGTCAATTTAATGGCGATTAAACGCATATTAACGTTTCTGAGTGCGGCAATAAGTAGCTGTATTTACACCTAAGTATATATCGATGGTAGAATTATAATATAATCCTGTTAGTGTACAGTGACGTAACGGTGAATGGTGTAGGAAAAAATAGCGTGAAGTTTATTTAGACTGATTTAATTTAATGAGGCCAGTCGTGGCGCAGCGGCACGAGGTGTGACTGTAAAACCGACTGGTTGTGGGTTCGATCCCCACTCGAGGAGATGAAATATTTACTTAAATTTATATTTCCATTTCTTCACTCTGGTGTCGAGGCTAAGCGCGGCGTTGAGTTCTGCCACTCAACACGCAATGCCTCTAGAATCCGGCAGAAAGTGAGGAACGGAGTGTCTTAAAACTAGGCTCCCTCTGCCTACCCTGCTGTGTGCGGGATACAGCGTGAAGCTGATTTGATGTAATTTAATGAGACCAGTCGTGGCGCAGGGGCACAAAATGTACCTGTAAACGCGACAGGTTGTGGGTTCCATTACCATTTGATGAAATGAAATATTTCATATTTCATTACTTCGCTCTGGTTTCGAGACAATGTGCGGCGTTGATTTCGTAATTTAACGCTTAAAGCCTTAATAATTCGGTGGAAAATGAGGAACAGAGTGGTATTATAATATAATCTTGTTAGTGTCTAGTGATTAGAAGATGACGTGAAGTTGGTTAGATTAATTTAATTTAAAACAAATTCATTTAGAAATTTATTTAATTAGGTAAAACCCATTTGTTACTAAAGTATGCCTTTTTACTTTCTCCGACAATTGTTAGATTTATTTTTACTACGGCTTCGCGCTTTATGCCGCAAATAGCGATGAAGTCAGAGGGAACCTAGTGTTAAGGCACTCCGTTGCCCCCGCGTCGCCGAAATATCAAATTTTTGTGTGTGTGGTGGAGCTCTACACTGCGTTTCGTCTTCCAGAGTGGGGAGAACCCACAACCTTTACATTTACAGTCCGACGCTGTTCCACTGAGCCACGGCTTCTTGAGATTATCTAACTTACTCATCTTATAATTATTATAGATTAAGATTGATTTCTCATATGAGTTCAGAAAATCGACAATAGATGGCGCTACTACAAAAAATAAAACTGGTTCAACATTTGACGCATATTAAAATGGAAAAAGAATATTAGACGTATGAAAACATAAGTGAACAATTATTATTTTACGTATAAATATATTTATTTCAGTATTATAATCAGTATCTACAGTTTCGCTCATATTATCAAATTATCAAATAAAAAAGCGAAATTTCGATACTATAGTAGATTATACAATTAAACAGATTAAGGTAATTTATTTATTCAATATTAATTAAAAAACATAAAGAATCAATATTCAATAAAGGCAAAGCAGGTAACAAATAATAGTGAATTCCACAACTATTAATTTACGGCTGTTTGGCTTAAAGCCTTTGTGCTTAAAAGACCTATTGATTCTTTGTTATCTGTGGAATGTGTTGCCTTTTATGGTATAATCTGTTGAACAACGTTTAATAAATTTCATTAAAAATGGTCATAGATGTTTATTAAGTATCATTATTTATTAAAATATTTTTATTAATTATGGAGTACGTTGTGGTGCAGCGGCAATGAGTCTGATTGTAAATATGATGGTCATCGATTCGATTCCATTTTGTTATCTTGGTAACGAGATATAATCCGGCGTTTGGTTCTGCTATTAACATTTAGTGTCTCGAAAATTGAGCGGAGAGTGGGCAACGGAGTGACTTTACATTAAAATTTACTATTCTGTTAGATCTGCTACATGCGAAATACAGCAAGAAACTGAAAACTGAAAAAAGAATGCACGTCTAAAACAAAACGTTTACACTAGCTCCACGCTGTATCCCGCACATAGCAGGGTAGGCAGGGGGAACATGGGGACCTAGTGTTAAGACAATCCGTTCCCATTAAGACACTTCCGTTGAGCGGTGGAACAGAACTCCTGTTCTTTCCAACGAGGAAAGCATAGCCAAAAACTGAAAATTTTAAGCATTTTATTTCCTCGAGTGGGAACCAAACCTACAACCGTGGTTACGGTTGCACGCTTGTGACTTGAACTTACTTGAAATAATGTAGCATAGCAAAGCTGGTGATAGCTCATTTTATAGTCAGTACATTTGTATGTATTGCGAAATGGCTGCAGCCCTAGATAACTACTGGGAAAAAACATATCTATATAAAAAATATATTTTTATGCAGCTGTATTTTTTTGAGACCAATCGTGGAGCAGTGGCACGAAGTGTGACTGTAAACCGACTGGTTGTGAGTTCGATCCCCACTCGGAGAAATGAAATATTTACTTAAATTTATATTCCCATTTCTTCGCTCTGGTGTCGAGGCTAAGCGCGGCGTTGAGCTCTGCCTCTCAACACGCAATGCCTCCAGAATTCGGCGAATGTAGAGAATGGAGTGTCTTAACACTAGGTTCCCTCTGCCTACCCTGCTGTGTGCGGGATACAGCGTGAAGCTGATTTTTTTAATTTTTTTTATGTAGCTTTAAGGCCGTTGTGGAGAAGCGGTACAGCATCTGGCTGTAAACACGTAACAGTCGATTCGATTCCTACTTGAGTTTCACCACACAATACGCAATGTGTTGAAAACTGGGCGGTCCTTAAAGAACGGAGTGTCATAACACTAGCTTTCCTCTGTCTTGCTATATGCGGGATACAGCGTGAAGTAAAAAAAAATAGGCATACTGTTAGCTAAAGTGGTTGTTTCAAAAGCATATTTTTTCCATAGAAATTCAAGAACGAGCTCACATCGCGCCTCTTACTCTTAGACTTTCTTTTGGTAACGTTTCTTTGTTAATGCCTTGGAAAGCGAGTTTTATTATTTTCTTTAATGTTGTTTTTTTCTTTTTCTCTTATTTTTGGCTGCGGTGTTAATGATTTTTCTTGCGTGGTTTTATTTATAATTAACCATTTTGTTTGGTTTTTTAACTTTTTTATTCTAATAAAATTAGTAATGAAACTTCAATCTGATATTCTGAATATTATATCTGCAGAATAAAATGTATGATAAGATGCAATGTAGAGTAAAATATATATATTTTTTAATATTATTAGCATTAGCTTCACGCTGTATCCCCGATACAGACAAAGAGATTCGGGAACCTATTGTTAAGACAGCTCATCCCTCACACATAGCTTAATTCTCGAGTCATTGCGTGTTTATTTTTTATTAGATGGAGGAAACGAAATTATTCAAGCATATTGGGAATCAAACCCACAACCATTACGATTACATTCACACGCTATACCGCTGAAAGAAATATCCTATACGATCCTGCCAGAAATATAAGCCGGTATTTTAAAGCTGAATTAAAATCTGAGGCCAGTGACTGTAAAACCGACTGATTGTGGGTTCGATCCCCACTCGAGGAGATGAAATATTTATACAAATTTATATTTCCATTTCTTCGTTCTGGTGTCGAGGCTAAGCGCGGCGCGCGTTGAGTTCTGCCACTCAACACGCAACGCCTCCAGAATTCGGCAGGAAGTGGGAAACGAAGTGTCTTAACACTAGGTTCCCTCTGCCTATCCTACTGTGTGCGGGATACAGCGTGAAGCTGATAAAAGAAAAAAAATAATTCTGCACTAAATTATAAGCTTAATTTTATAGCTGTCTAAATCTAAAATAGGGTATAAAACTAGTTCCCCTTCAGCTTAAGTGACGCATAAGCGGATAATTTGCGGGATTCCCATTAAAAGGGGGATTGTGGAGCGTGTTGAGGGTCAGTGGGTGCCGCAACAAATATAGATGTTAAGGGCGCTTTGGTTAATCCAATGGCTACCAAGAGGTGCGGGTTCGAGTCCCGTTGCGTATATTTTTGTAATTTTTAAATATATATGTAAATTGGAAGGTACGTAGTGGTTGATACGAAATTTTGATGTTTTATTAAATTATTTTATGTATTTTTTAAATTTAAAATAAAGGACATAATTTAGAAAAAAAAATACTTTACACTTTAAAACTTAACTTTAGTCTTCGAATGATCTTTATATTTAAAGATTTTTTTTATAAAATATATTTTTCAGGTCAGTCGTGGCGCAGGGGCACAAAGTGTGACTGTAAAACCGACTGGTTTTGGGTTTGATTCCCACTCGAGGAGTTGAAATACTTTTCTTAAATTTATATTTCCATTTCTTTGCTCTGGTGTCGAGGCTAAGCGCGGCGTTGAGTTCTGCCATTCAACACGCAATGCCTCCAGAATTCGGCAGAAAGTGGGGAACGGAGCGTCTTAACACTAGGTTCCCTCTGCTTACCCTGCGGAATACAGCGTGAAGCTGATCTATTTTATTTTATTTATATACTTTTCAGTTTTAATTTTTCTTTCCGAAAATTCTGGAGTGGGCATGGATTTTTCACATTCCTCCGACCATGGACTCACGTATTATACTAGAAGTACTAGAAGCTTCTAATATTGTTTACTTTCACGCTGTATGCCTTAATACAGCAGGGTAGGCTGAGGGAACCTGAAAACTTAGTGGTTTGATACTGCGTTCCTCCCTGACTTTCCGCTAAATTCTAAACTTATTCTAAGTAATATATATTTTTCTATGTAAGTAGTATTCAAAAATTTATGGCAAAAACGTAAACACGATGTTATTGCCTTATAAAATAAAGCTCTTTATAAAAAATATTATTCAAATATATTTTATCTAATAAAAAAAACAATATATTAATAAAAAAAAATAAAAAATATTTAATAAGAAAAATAAAATAAAAAGATATAAACGCGACCCTGCCAGGATTCGAACCTGGAATCTTCTGATCCGTAGTCAGACGCGTTATCCGTTGCGCCACAGGGCCTGTGTCACAATTATCAAAAGATTTGTTGTGGTTCTACATTTTTCTGTATTATTCTAATTTACGTTAAACGCGGCGTTGAATTCCGCCGCTAAATACTAGAATTATTTCGCACAATGTCTTAAATTAAAAATTACTATGTTTATATATAGATATACTATTTTAAATGAAGTATTTATATAGTTGTAAAATAGACTTTACCTTGAGATAAATATAGTTAACGTACTCTAGGGTATTGAGTATTGGCATTAAATAAATATAAAGATTTTTTGAGGCGGTGGCGGCGCAGTGGCACAGTCTGAAGCTTACACTCGGCGACAAATTGTTTTCATTTCTTCGCTTTTATATATCGCTGATGCTGTTTAAAGTGCATTGAGTTAATTTTTTTGTGTTTATATGTATGTATATTGAAACTGTGAAAGGTTGTGTTACGAGGGCCTGTGTCAATAAATGTATGGTGACAAGGATTAAAATTAAAAATAAATAAATAGGGCATTGGAGAAACTAGCAGAGTCTTTTAACACTATATTCTATCTTCTTATCCCATTACAAGAAAGAATGCGTAAGAAGCTAGTAATAAAATAAAAAGCACATACATTTTAAAAAATTTGAATATTTTAAATTCAATAAAAATATATTTTTATTAATTGTATTCTTATTATATTTTTTATCGTAAGCAATATATATAATATATTATATAATATAATACACACGGTATTGCAGGTTAGTTTACGATATAGGAATCGCGTGCTCTGTTTTTTATGTTCCTTCCATTGTGATTAATATAGCACTAAGCTTAAAAAAACTCACGATTTACTTTGTCGATCAGTCAGTTAGTCGATGCAAGAAATAAGTTGCAAAATTTGTATACATTATTTTTTTAGCAATCCCGCAAAAAGCAGAGTATTTGGAAGGAACTAGTGTTAATACACTCCATTCCCTGTTTTCCGAATGCCGAACACTGCATTGCGTGATGAATGGTGGAACTCAATATTGCGCTTTGCGTCAACACCAGAGCGATGACATGAAAATATTAAACTTTTAATTTCCTCGAATGGGAATCGAACCTGTCACGTTTACATCCACACTTTGAGCCTCTGCGCCACGATTGTCTTCAATAAAACTTGTATACACTTAGAATAATTAAATATCTTGTAACTGTGCACACACCGTGTATGTGCTCATATGATAATTCTAAGGCAATGCAGTCAACGTGGCTAAACTGGCAAAAGTCTATCTGAACATTCCAATCAGGCATTCGTGGTTCAGGGAAACAAACGGTGACTGTAACGCAACGGTTGTGGGTTAGATTCCCCCTAGTGGGAATGTCCCCTAAGGCAAAAAATGTTAAAAATAATCCATTGATTTTTATTAATATTTTTTTCATTTTTTCGCTCTAATATTGAGGCAATGACTCGAAAATTCAGCGGAAAGTCGAGAACAGAGTGTCTCTTAACATTAAGTTCCCTCTGTCTGCACTCTGTTATTCGCGTATATATAAACTGATAAGATAAGACATTCAAAGAAATAAGCTTAAATATACCTATTCCTAAGGATATGTAAGAATATGAATTCACAATTACCGCGATTTTACAACTCCTTAAAGGAGCAGTGATAGTTTTATATTTTTTAACTTCATATAAATGTCGATAACGAGGCCAGTCATGGCGCAGGGGCACAAAGTGTGACTGCAAAATCGACTGGTTGTGGGTTCGATCCCCACTCGAGGAGATGAAATATGATACGATGCAAAGCGCGGCGTTGAGTTCCGCCATTCAACACGCAATGCCTCCAGAACTTGGCGGAAAGTGAGAAACGGGCTGTCTTGACACTGGGTTCCCTCTGCCTACCCTGCCGTGTGCGGGATAGAGCGTGAAGGTGTTTTTGATTAATTTATGACATAAATGTATGTGTGTGTAGCGTAACTCAATCAATTTATTGCCTACAAAACCATATTATATTGAAACTAATTTAAAAAGCAATTTCGTGGTTCATATAATTCCATAGAGACCAGACATATTTCAAAGCCGTCTGGAATAGACCCATTACAAACACGCAACAGTCTGACGTTAGTAGATTGAAAATAAGTTTTTTAAAAATACAAAAAAAACTTGACTTACACCAAACTACTATCATAGATGACTACTATATTTTGCGTTATACTACTTCACTATACCTTTTTTTGGGTCCCGCTGTATCCCGCACACAGTAGGATAGGCAGAGGGAACTTAGCGTTAAGACTTCGTTCTTCGTTCCCCATTTTCCACCGAATTTGCAATGCCTCCACATTGCGTGTTGAGTGGTGGAACTCAACTCCGCGCTTTGCCTAAACACCATTGCAACGAAATGAATGAAATATTTAATTTTCTCGAGTGGGAATCGATTTTTTACACTGTGCTTGATACTTCATATAGCAGTGTACGAGTAAGTAGAGATAAAACAGCGTCAAAACACTCCATTCCCCGTTCTTCGAACTCGAGACATTCGAAATCGAGACATTTTTAATTGAGCAGTAGAATCGACTCAACGCTGGGCATTGTCATATTAGAGACAAATGATGGTCTCATGACATATTTCGATTTTGATCTCAATGTCTTCTTCATAATTTACTGTGTATATATAAAAATATTAGAATTATACTTTTTAATTAAAATTTTGATATTAAAAAAAAACATATTTTATAGTCACCCTACTCCTCATAACAGTCTAGTCGTAACGATTTTTGCTTTATTCAATAACATGGCGAAAATGTAAAGCTATTTGAAAATTGTTTAATTAATGACAATTTTTTGAAGCAGTCGGGCCGTGTGTGTTTTAAATATATGATGTTTTGGGGTTTACCACCCAACACGCAAAGCCTCTGAAATGTATGGAAATTGGAAAATGGAGTGTCTTAACACTACTTTATGTATGCGTATCCCCCTATATCCGGTAGAAACTACAAAAAT
Organism: Heliconius himera; assembly: GCA_021202915.1. Taxonomy (NCBI): domain Eukaryota; kingdom Metazoa; phylum Arthropoda; class Insecta; order Lepidoptera; family Nymphalidae; genus Heliconius; species Heliconius himera. The sequence continues at coordinate 54,163 of JAJHJA010000960.1, forward strand.
TTCACTTATGCATTACGTGTACCTTTTTTTTATAGCTTCACGCTGCATCTCGAATATGGCAGGGCAGAGGGGCCCTAGTGTTGAGTGTTGAGACACTCCCCACGTACCACCAATTCTCGAGACATTATATGTTAACTGACGGAACTCAACGCCGCCACATACAGGAGAAAAATCTTAATTCTTACATTTAAATACGAGCTTCCCTATAAGACCCTTGGCAAAGCTCAAAGGGATTTTTGAGACTACTCTAGACGATAACTCTTTCATTGCATCCGGGCATTAGAGCACTCGTTACTTAGGTTGTTGAAATAATATCTTAGTATGACGACATATAAATGGCACTTTTTATCATCAGAAAAAGATATATATATATTAATGAATGAGGTTGTGGGTTCGATCCCCACTCGAGGAGATGAAATATTTACTTAAATTTATATTTCCATTTCTTCGCTCTGGTGACGAGGCAAAGCGCGGCGTTGAATTCTGCCACTCACACACACACAGAATTCGGCAGAGAGTGGGGAACGTAGTGTCTTAACACTAGGTTCCCTCTGCCTACCCTGCAGTGTGCGGGATACAGCATGAAGCTGATTTTAAAGCGGTGATGGTAAAGCGTGTGACTGTAAACGCAAGGGTTGTGGGTTTGATTACTACTCAGAGGAAAATTTCAACTCTCTCCACGTGTAGGACAAAGTGCAAAGTTGGGTGGAAAGTTGAGAGACAAAAAAAAACAAAAAAAAATTAAAATATAAATTTTAATCTAAATATTGCTAAAATGAAGATTTTTTAAGCTTAAAATGTAACGGAAAGTGGGGAACGGAAGTGTCTTAATAAACATTAGGTTCCCAGGTTCACTCTACCTATATACCTATCTATGATTACTATGTAAAAGTACATATGTAAATAATTTGTCTTTTGTGTTATAAAGTTATTGATGTTTTACGTAAATACTGATCTTATCTTTACAATAATGTATTTTAAACAATTGAACCTGCGACCTTCGGCACAGAGCCAGTATTTCTTCTAATCATTATTCTTTTATGTTACTGTAGTGGTATGTTTTTATCAGAATTTGAATAGCTTCACACTGTATTCTGAATATAGCACGGTAGGTTTAAGTTCCCTAACGTGTCATTGACACCGCGTTTTATATTAATACCAGAGCGAGGGAATGAAAATATTAAATAATTTATTCCTCCGAGTCCTCCGAATCTATAATATAAAACTATTTTGTTGTGATTTCTCGATTTGTAAACTGCTCTCTCAAGTCTGAGATCGATTTTGAGATGTCGTTTTTATTCATAAATTTGATATCTATGAATGTAAATGGCATCTCAAGATCGATATCAGGCTTGCAGGAGGCAGATAGGCTTTAGAGAGAAAATCTCACAATTCATTATTGAACAGAACAATATGGGAATTTACGTCTTATAGTTCACGAGGAGACCGACTGGTCCAGGGCCAAACGAGACTGGTTGTGAGTTTGATCCCCACTCGAGTAAATAAAATATTTATTTAAATTTATATTTCCATATCTTCTCACTGGTGTCGAGGCATGGCACGGCGTTAAGTTACAGTACCTCCACAATTCGGTGGAAAGTGGAGAACGAAGTGTGTTAATATTAGGTTTCTTCTGCCTACCTGCTGGGATACAGATTGCCCAAACGAAGCTTCAGTGTAGTATAGTATACTAGAGGGCGCGCGCGGCTTCGCCCGCTTATTAGGAGTGAATTCTAAAAAAACCACGAAACACGTGTTCGATAAAATATTTTTAACAGTCTGAATTTAAATTTTTATAAAAATCGATGGCAATTTAAAGATTTTTCCATATAAACTTTCAACCCCTTATTTGAACCCTTAAGGGGTGAATTCTTAAAAACTATGAAACACGTGTGCACACGAACACAACCATTTAACAATGAAATATTTATAAGAGTCTGAATTTCAAATTTTATAAAAATCGGTACAGATTATTTTTTTTTCCATACAAACTTTCAACCCCTATTTCATCCCTTTAGGGTTAAAATTGTTCAAATTCCCTTCTTAGTGGATATCCAGAATATGAAAATAACCATCTGCCCAAGTTTCACGTTTCTACCATCAGCGGTTACGGCTCTGCGTGCGTCTTACCTCAGTCAGTCAGCACAAGTCCTTTTATATATATAGATTAATTAATAACCGATTACAATGCATTTACAAATTTACGTCAATACTTACTTGTATTGATAAACGTTTTTTTATCTATTTTGTATCAAACTGCATTATCACCACGCCTTGTTGTGATAAAGATCACCTGGAAATAAGTCGTAATCTCTGTACACTATATATAATTACAATAATATACTTATAAGCATCTGTTTTATGGTTACTTGATGTATCCGACGCATAGGAGGGGAGATAGAGGGGAGCTAGGAAGTATGAATCTAATGTTAAGACACTACGTTCCCTATTTTCGCTAAGTTTTTTTTATTTAGTTTTACAATTTACATTTCTTATATCCTATATCCCATCCCATCCATCTCGTATTTAATTACTTAGAGATAAGACACTCCGTTTCCCACGCAACAACACAACTAATTTTCGAGACGTTACGTGAGAAGCGGTGGTACCCCGATCTCAAGGTGGAAATCGACTCCATAACCGTCACGTTTATAGTCAGACGCTGTGCCGCTGCACCACGACGCCGCAACAGAAAGATTTTTGTTTTTACTAAGTTCTTTCTCCCTGAATTTTGTGAGAAATTCTTGAAGAAAAGACTTGAGAAGTAATATAAGACCAGAAAGTATAATACAAGGTGCTCCAGAATTTGATTGAAAATGGAGAACGGAAGTGTCTTAATGGGAACAGAGTGTCATAACACTAGGTTCTCAGGTTCCTTCTGCCTACCCTGCTGGGGATACTGTGTTAAGTTATAAAAAAAATAATTATAAGAAAAACAGTAACTGGTGCGACCGCTACGTAACCTTGTAAATTAATTTATGTTTATTAGATTAATGCCTGCATTATTGCATCATGATGTTTACCTATTAGAATTACCTATAGCTATCGTAATATTGTACTGTATGGAATTGAAATAAAGCTTATTATTATTATTATTATTATTATATTATATTATTATCGTAATATTGACGTCGTCGTGTCGTAGTTGCGCGATGGTTGGGAGTTCGGTTCCCAGCTGGGTAATATTTATAAATTTTAGCCTAACGTTTTAGTCGCGTAGTATGGTAGACAGAAGCAATTCTGGTGACAAGACGGACCGTTTCCACATTCCATATTAATTACCCCCAAAATATTTTTTTCGCTTTACGCTGTATCCCTCATATAGCAGGGAGCGACCTAGTGTTAAGATATTCCGTTCCCCAAGTACCGCCCAGATTTCGAGATATTGCGTGTTATGTTGCGGAATTTAGCGCCGCAATCTGTTTTGTTACCAGAGCGACGAAATGAAAATAATCCATTTTCCTAAGTGTGGAACGAACAACTCAAATATTCGATATTTTCAATATTTTAAATAATCGATTTTCTTGGTTTTTGGGTTGCACCACCTATTGTCTTTAAAGTAAAGGACATAGAGTCTTATCACTCCGCTATCTTGTTCTGTCCACATTTATTTACTTTGTTATATTTTCATAGTATTTAGATAACGTCTAAAACGATGACACCATAAAATATACCATGAATGGATTCCACTCCATTAACTCGCGTCAAAAGTACTGATAGCTGCTGGAGTGGATTAGCTTTATCTAAAATTAATGCCTTATTTTTATTATACACAGGCTTAATTCGCTGCTTTGGGATTATAAAGAAAAAATATGAAAATTATGAAATTGATTGGATTGACAATACCTGCTTAGTACTTATCCTACCTGATCCTAGCCCTAAAGCTTTCAACCGAAAGGAGAAATACAGCAGAAAGCAAAATCAAATCAGCTGCCTCCCGCTCACAGTAGGGTAGGTGGAGGGAGGGAGGGAGTGTTAAGACATGACTCTCCTCTCCATTTTCCGCCGAACTCTTGAGGGATTGCGTGTTGAATGGCGACACCAGAGCGAAGAAATGAAAATATTAAATATTTTATTTCTTTGAGTGGAAATCGAACCCACAACCGTCACTCACCTGAGCCCCTGCGCCACGACTGGCCTCTAAATTATGCTTGAATTAATATTGAATTAATGTTGTATGTTGTCTATTTGATATCGTATTTATTAAATTTTTTTCTAAGTTAAAAATATGTAGATATTTTGATAGGTGCTATGCACTTGATGCAAAAAGGCTTATCAAAGTTTTTTTTTATTTTTATAAGATTCTATACCTACAGAAAAAAAAGAAACATTTTGTTGTTCGTCTGTCTGTCTGTCTTTTTTGCTATAATTTTCTTTACTAAAAGTATCGGCTCAAGTCGTAGACTCCGTGTTGCTAAATGAATGTTTCTGAATCGTTCTTGAATAAATATTATTAACTTAACTTGTATAAACTCACGCGTCCCTTTCTAAAGGATTTCCTATTACACTCAGTTTAGATAGGGCGAGTACGCTTTAAACGATTATGCTGGTTATACACACTAGTGTTTTATAATTTATTAATATTTTTTTAGCTATATCCCGCACATTGCAAAGTGGACAGAGGGAACCTGGGAACCTAGTGTTCCGTGCACACTGCCGAATTCTTGGTGTATTGCGTTCTGGCCTCGTTACCAAAGGGAGGTAATATAAATATTACATATTTGATTTTTTCTAATGGGATTCGAATCCCCCTGCCTACCCTGATATAAGTATATCAAGATTTTTAGAAGTTTTTGATCTTTTATTTTTAATTTCAAACATTTAGCTTCCTATCCTATCCGAGTTTTATAGTATAAAAGTTTCTAGGCCGAAGTGGCGCAGGAGTATAAGCGTGCGACTGAAACGCCTCGGCTGTGAGTTTGATTCCCACTCTTATGAAAAGTTTAATATTTTCCTTTCCCCATTCTGATAAACAGGCAGCGTTAGGTTCCGTCACTCAACACAGAATGCCTTCGAGAGAATTCGGCGGAAAGTAAAGAAAGGAACTTATTTAAAGAGTGTCTTAACATAAGTTTCGCACTCTACTCCAGCTCTGCTACGTGCGGGATACAATGTGAGGCAAAAAAGCCTCTAAATTAACACGAAATCTTAATATGTTCACAAAGTGGAGAACTAAGTGTTGTATGACTAACTTCAATTTATTTACTTCCCAAATTGCTAGTGATGCGTAAATATAAAATATTAATACAAAATATTATTTTTTTTACTCAAAAAAAAAAACTAAATATGCACAGTGTAGAATCAACATTAGGCGATATTGACTTTGTTTCATCACATTATTTTTATTATATTAAAACAAGACAAGTTAATTTCAACTCTATATCAAAAGAAAAAGGGTATAAAATTAAAAGATGAATTATCATAAATTATTGTTAATTTGTTTCGTCGTATTCAAGTACAATCAATTTAAAAGGGCTGAGGGTACTCCACGTCTCTTGAAGATGTAGAGGAAAGATTTAAATTGTATAATGGCGCAATGTTTTGTCTTATACAAGTACTTTTAGTGTATTGATTGAGAAATTTGCTTAATAATATGGTGGTGGTAAAGGATGTGGATTTAAAGTATGTAAGATTGTTTAAGATTTATTGATAGAACGTTGTTATTTTGGAAATGTATAAAAAATTAACGCAAGGAGACTCGAACCCGTGTTTCTTGGAAACCGTCTAAGCGCTCTGACAACTAAGCCATACGTTCTTATCAAGCAACGTCGAAATGTACGTTAGTCACAACTTTTTGAGTTTTTCATTTTTTTAGCTTCACGCCATATTCCACACAAAGCAGAGTGGGCAAAGGGAATCTGAGAAACTAGTGTTGAGACACTCCGTTCCCATCAAGATATTTCCGTTTCCGAATTTCCGCCGAAACGATCGAGTTGATTTCTGGAAGCATTGCATGTTAAGTTGTGGAAGTCAAGCAAGACAATGGTAATCAAATCCAGTACCTGTTGCGCTTGCAGTATGCGCCTGACCCCAATTTTGTTATTAAATAACACTTTTTTTGTCTTCACACGTCAACCACATATAACAGAGTAGGGTAGTAGGGTCATAATAGACCCTTAACAATTTAAAACACTCCGTTTTCCACTCTCCGCTCATTTTTAACTCAGTTCACATAACACGCAATATATACACCCAACGCGCACCCTAAAAGAAGACGCCCGCGAAGCGTCCTTTTAGACCCCCATGACGCCATTACGTTAGCAAACGCCCCGTATATAGGTAGGAGACACTCCACACATACACGACACAAACACCGTCGTCGACGGAATCGACGACGAAGTCCAGCTTATTCCACGGATCGGCGTCTCGGCGCGGTCGGGCCCAGCGGTTAGGGACCGTTAGCTCCCTTAGATTAGTCTAATTTTTGTCCCCGGTCGCGGCTTCACGTCGCGGCTGGCTTTGTGTAGCATAGGGAAAATTCCCAGCCCGCTCGTCGATTGTAAGCCGAGGTTCGAGCCCCGCAGGGGGCGCCCTTACAGTCGTCGACTCCTCTCAAGCAGCCAGGTAGTGCTTGCATTTCTTCTGGGACAGAGTACCCTCTTCCCTACCCACCCGGTGTCGCTGTAAAGGCCAATAGGGCTAACAGCAATTACCTCAAGTTCGAAAAAAAAAAAAAAAAACACGCAATATCTCGAAAATTGGGCGGTGTGTGAGTTACTTTTTCTTATATTTATAGATTAATTATAAGTTTACGTTACCATAGCAACTTATATCAAACAAAGTTTACACGCCAACCATTCAGCATTATTTTACTTTATCGCAGTAATAAATCCATTTCAGTACGCAGAAATGAAAAAAAAAAAAGCTTATTTTTGCGTCACGCAATATCAGTAGCAGGTTATTTATAATTATGGCTTGTTTTTCTACGAAATATATAAGTATAAAACATGGAAAAGCGTATATATATTTTTATATTTTTAGTCTCACGCCACATAATATAGGCAACCTAGTGTTAAGTTTGCTTTTTGGCCAGTTTGTTTTTAACAAAACATAGTATTAGGTATACTAGCGACCCGCTCGCGGCTTCACCCGCTTCATCTACATAATTTTTAACTTTCTAATATGCATTCTTTTCGTTAACTAACAATAATATAATTTCAAATACCATGTAATCCATATTATAAATAAACAAGGCCGGTCGTGACGCAGTGGCACAAAGTGTGACTGTAAAACCGACTGGTTGTGGGTTCGATCCCCACTCGAGGAGAGGAAATATTTACTTAAATTTATAGTTCCATTTGTTCGCTGTGGTGTCAAGGCAAAGCGCGGCGTTGAGTTCTGCCACTCAACACGCAATGCCTCCAGAATTCGGCAGAAAGTGGGGAACGGAGTGTCTTAAAACTAGGTTCCCTCTGTCTACCCTACTATGTGCGGAATACAGCGTGAAGCTGATTCGTGATTCGATAAATAAACTTTCAACCAATATAATAAAACAACTATTACTTATAGTAATTTTTTCGAACAACATTCTTAATTTTCAAACCGATAAAAATAAGGGAAGCTTGCCGAAATACATTAGTGAAAATTGCAATTAATTCAGTTAAGACGTTTCTGAAGTTAGCTTAAATGCACAGACAAACAGCCAATTTTTATTAAAAAATCAATGTTTTTGGTTCTATTGCGTTATTGAATGTGACTAATAATATTGTTTCTTATATACATATCTTCTATGTACGGACAGCGATCTGTTACGTACGTACGAGTACGTACATTATAAGTATAGATTAATCTTCTTAAAATAAATCAGCTTCACGCTGTATCCCACGCAGCAGGGTAGGCAGAGGGAACCTAGTGTGAAGACACTTCGTTCCCCACTTTCCGCCAAGTTCTGGAAGCATTGCGTGTTGAGTGGCGGAACTCAACGTCGCGCTTTGCCTCGACACCAGAGCGAAGAAATGAAAATGTACATACTTTGTGCCCCTGCTCCACGACTGGCCACGACTAATCTTCTTAGGGTCCTAAAATGTGGTATGATAATTAATGATAACATAATCTATTGTCATTACATTCTGATTACTCATTAAAATATGACTTCGATATTATTAGAAGTTAGAACAATCATTTATTGGATACTACAAAATATATCGTTGTTTTGATTATATGATAAATAAATGTGAATATAAATAATGGATTGAAAAAAATACAGTCGAATTGATAACCTCCTTTTCTTACAGAAGTCGGTTAAAAAGCACCGTCTTGTTTGCGCCGGTTCTTTTTCAGGTCTGAGGTACTAACTTTACTGAACTGGTAGTCAAAAATTAAGCTTTTTTAAAAATAATTGGAATTTGGATGTGATGCGCCCATATACATATATATTACCATTTTGATTATTATATTTATAATTGAGAAAAAAAAGATATTTTTTTAGTATGTATATTTATAGTTTAACTACTATATTTGGATTATACTGTATTTTAAATATTTATTTAAAACGTTACAAATAAAATATGTAAGAATTTTTTCTTTAAAAAAAAAGCACAAATTTTAAGCCCATATTCTCTATAAGGCCAAAATTAAAACTACTGTCTGTCTGTAAAAATACGTTTAAAAATATTTATATCATTTTATTGATTTGAAATTTTGACATTTATGACTTTTTAAGAATTTAGAATTTTAGAGTTATTATTCGCTTTAAGATTCTTACGCACCAATTGACTAATAAATTTAGATATGAACATTATTATTAAATATACAAAAAAAATATATTTTATTTAATAATAAAAATATTTATTTAAATTTTATAACCTCATCTTAAATTTATACGAGGTTATTTTGTTTGTATTATCTGTGACGTATAGATGACGTTTCCCGCCATAAAACGTATCGAAATTATAATAAAACACATATTTAAAATATCTACTCTGTATTTATCTAGTGATTAGTAATCAATTGAATAATTTTTACGATTGCCCTTATCGGTTATATGAATGTTTCGATGGACTACGTGCCGTCGGTCACATATTGAAGGTATGTATTACAAAATTTGTTAAAAATACAATGAGGAACGGAGTGTCTTGACACTGGGTTCCCTCTGCTTACCCTGTTGTGTGCGGGATACAGCGTGAAGCTGATTTATTTGTTAAAAATACAGATGGCGCTATTATGAATTCTGGATTTGGACAAGACCACGAAGCCGTCGTTGCGACAGTTCAAATCCCATTCGGGGGAATGACTTATTTAATATTTTCTTATTTCTTTTTTATTTCCCGCTCTGGTTAGGAAATGTCTTAACACAGGTTCCCTTTGCCCACCCTGCTGTATTCAGCACGCAGCGTGATGTTGAAAAAACGTTTATCTTTTTTCGTAGCTCGAATAAGAAGCAAAAATTCCCATAAAAAAATATTTTATTTTGAAAGCAATAATGACAATTATTATCACAGAAATATTATCAGCTTTCTCAGTACATACGCATGTTGTAATAAGTTATTATATATAAATATATTTTTATTTTCGTCTTTAATGAGTCATTGAACGATTTCTCTTAAGTGGGTTTCTAAAAAAACTGAATAGATATAAATATATATATTTTTTTATTTATTGGTACGAGCTAATGTGGAGTAAATTAAATGGCAAAACGTTTATGAAGTTTATATAAAAATATATAATTAAAAAAAAACATGAAACTCGTTAGTCTACACCAAGTGTGACAAGTGAATGTTATACGATACAAAGCTTGAATAATTTACTAGAAGACTCTAAAGAGTTCTATCTTTAAGTTCCTGGCTCCATCATCAGACCAGCTCGATGATGCCATACTATTTTACTACTACCTAAGCAAGTATAACTGCCAAGTTAATTGAGATTTCTTTATAAAAATCGTCCTAAAGTTCTCAAAGATATTCAAGGGCAGGTGTTCCCAAACTTTTCTTGATCAAGGACCACTTTTATATCATTCTCGGTAGAAGGGACCACTTTGCATGTAGGTATAATAAAAATTACATGTGATAATCAAAAAGAAACTTCCCCTCTCCATCCTCAGTCATAAAATTTAAATCGTACGCGGACCATATTTAGGCTTCTGCGGACCACTGGTGGTCCGCGGACCACTGGTTGGGAACCAGTGTTCAAGGGCTACTACTTCGTATTTTAATTACCTAGGTACAATATATTGTAAATAAGATACAGTTACTTACAAAAAGTAATACAAAATAAGAAAAAAAAGGGATGTACCACACAAAATGTCATGTGAAACATACTTATTAAGGACTTGCTCTTTAAAATTGCATTCTTTTAACTAGTTGTCGACATCTATCAACTTAATTAAGAATAATTTGACTCGTACATCACTTAATAATGGTTTGTTTGTGGTAGTTAAAGTATTTATTCTGTTTCTCTGCTGTGTGCAGGATACAGCGTGAAGCTGTTTTTTTATTATTCTGTTTCATTTTCACGCTTTTTCCCGCATGGCATACTTCCGTCCGAGTACATTGCTGGTTGAGATCTCTGTATATCTCTTTTGCCTCGTACACTATCCCGGTGGGGCGTCCTCTTCTTTATACGTGACAATCCTTAGTTCCATCGATACTGTGTTTTTGAAAGTCAACTGAGATCTCTCTATTTATATAAAAAACTTAATAAACACAATAAATCTTCATTTTAATTTCGAAAAACATTTTATTTTCTAATATAAAGATTCGTGTTTCCCATTTGCTCGTGATATATGTAGAGGGTGTGCGTGATAGCAACACAGCTTTAACGGAATTTGAACCCATTGTCATCACAACCAACCATGCCAGACCAGAGCCATCTGGGACGTCTCTAGATGGCGTCATAACTTAACTTAACTTAACTTAGCTTCACGTTTTATCCCTTGCGGGGTATTCAGAGAGAACGGAGCGCCAAACGCTACGGTCTCTACATACCTCTTTCGCCTCGTCCACTGTCATCAATCTCTTCATACATGCCCTCCGGGGGGTCCTCATGCTTTTTACGTGACCTTCCTTCAGTATCTTTGATACTGTGTTTTCGAAGGTCAACCGAGGTCTTCCCTGATCTCTCTTACCACTCACTTTTCCATCATAAATTTCTTTTGCCATTCTTTCATCACTCATTCGTTCGACGTGCCCAAACCATCTGAGCACGTTCTTCTTCATTCTCACCGTGACATCCTCGCTAGTACCTGTCATTCTCTATACCTCTTCATTGCGGATTCGATCAGCTAAGCTGACTCCGCATATCCTATGAAGAGATCGCATCTCCACAGCATTCATCTTTCTTTACATGGCGTCATAAAAACGAATAAAATAATATTAAGTGTTCGTTAGCGAATATCGAAAATGAAATACCAATATCGATTTTTATTTAATTCTATCATAAAAATAATCGGAATTATTTGTGTTTAATTAAAAATACGAATAAGGAGAGACGGCACTACAATTGTTCCTGAATGCAATAATTTAGCTGTTAATTAAATACTTTATGCATTGTTGAAGTAAGCCATTTTGTTTTCTATATTTTTTCTCTTTAATTTTAGTTCATTTGAGCGAAAGTGGCTGCTTTCTCTGCCACTAGAGATTCTCTCTTTTTTGCGTGAATTATATAGTATAATAATTGAGGCCGTTAACGTAGCGGCACAGACTGATCATAAGCGCGTCGGTTTTGGGTTCAATTCCCGCGCGGAGAAATGAATTATTATAATTTCTTTGCTATAAGAAAAAGCGCGGTGTTCCACAATGTTCCACCGTTCAACACGTATGTACTTAATGTTTCGAAAATCAGGCGGAAGCTGGGAAACAGAGTGTCTTAACAGCTTTGTTCTAAAAATATGGAGTGGTGTTAAAAATATAAAAATATAAATTTTATAATATGGAGGAGGTAAAGAACAAGGACCCGATTCTAATTCTCTAGGACGTCCCCGCGTTTAACACGGATGCCGATATTATGAGTGCCCTGAGAAAATAGAATCGAGGCCTTTTTGAAAGTATCTCGGACGACGAATTTCGAGCCGAAGTAAAGTTTCGTCGAAAAGCGCGGAACCCACTAACTGGCCATGCAGTCATGAGGGTGTCCCCCAAGCTGTGGTACCGAGCTGTTGCGGTGGGGGCGCTGCACGTCGACCTGCAAGAAGTCAGGGTTTCTGACTTCTTACCACTCGTGCAGTGCTCCCTCTGCCTGGACTATGGGCACGGTAGGCGGTTCTGTAAACAAACCGCGCCGAGGTAACGTAGCTTTCATATAACACAAACAAAAAGTAAATCCAACCAGTAGTTCCAGATATCTTAGCGCTCAAACAAACAAATAAATTCCTCCGCTTCATTATATTAGTATAGATAGCTACTTATCTCCTGTATAAAATACGACAACAACTTACTTATTGCAATTTTGTAAGTGAAATCAACTACTAACAATCTGTTTAGGGTTTCGTAACCTGAAAAATTCCAACCAATGTAAATGAGGTGAATTAATTAGAACTAAAATGGTGTCAGCAACGCGCTCAACCAGTCACCGTCCTTGTGACAGCAGTTAAGATCTGAAATTATTACTATGAAAATTGTCGTTGGAGGTATGAAATATTTAACATTTATATTTCTTAGGTCTAGTGACGAGACTGAGAGAGAGTTGAGTTCCTCCACTTAAATGTCTTCAGAATTTGGCCGAAAGTGGGGAACAGAAGTGGCTCATCCCTAGCTTTCCAGGTTTCCTCTGTCTATCCAGCTATATGCGGGATATCCTAGGAATCTAATTTAAAGACACTCCGTTCCCATTAAAACACTCTGTTGTCCAGTTTTTGCTAAATCTTGTGCTGTTGCGTGTTGAGTGGCCGCGTTTTGTTTTGTAAATATAGGGACAGAATAAAAATATATAATTTTTCATCCCCCTAAGTGGGAAGTGAACTGACAGTCGCCACGTTTACAGTCGCACGCTTGTGCCCCTGCGCCATGTCGGCCGTTTACCAATAATATAACGAGATGTATATACAAATCAAATCAAATCAAATCAGCTTCACGCTGTATCCGGCACACAGCAGGGTAGGCAGAGGGAACCCAGTATTAAAACACTCCATTCTCCACTTTCCGCCGAATTCTGGAGGCATTGCGTGTTGAGTGACGGAACTCAACGCCGCGCTTTGCCTCGACACCAGAGCGAAGAAATGAAAATATAAAATGTAAATAAATATTTCATTTCCTCGAGTGGGGATCGAACCCACAACCAGTCGATTTTACAGTCACACTTTGTGCCCCTGCGCTACGATTGGCCTAAGGATGATGTATATACACAATGGTATTTCTAAAGAAGGCGTTAGCAGTGCGTGTGCGCACTCTATTTACGAACCAAGTTCATTAACGTTGTATCAAGGGATGTGACATATCAACTGTCGATATCGATAAATTTTAATTGGGTATTAATGTTGGATATTTATAAATTGATATCTAGCACAGTGGAACTTCGTCCGGATGTAAACGTGATGTTCCTGGTTTCTCCGCTCAAATATACGACAGGTAATGACTTAAATTTGAGTTAAAAATGGAGAACGAAGTGTCTTGACACCATATCGTATTAAAACTCGATACGGATTAATCGAGTATATTGAGTTTACCTACTGCTAAGTTACCTTTGCAGTAGTTCGTGGTCACGGATACAGTCAGTAGGTCAATTTGGTTTAACAGTTCCATTTAAAAATAAAGATAAGATTAGGAAAAAAATAAAAAAGAAGTCAACCATCCTATGCATCCCCCTATGAC